>CAIGQV010019068.1:5076189-5093500 GCA_903798115.1 Danio jaintianensis | reverse complement strand
GTGTGTGTGTGTGTGTGTGTGTGTGTGTGTGTGTGTGTGTGTGTGTGCGTGCGTGCGTGCGTGTGTGTGT
This sequence comes from Danio jaintianensis, assembly GCA_903798115.1. Lineage (NCBI taxonomy): Eukaryota > Metazoa > Chordata > Actinopteri > Cypriniformes > Danionidae > Danio > Danio jaintianensis. The sequence continues at coordinate 5,093,430 of CAIGQV010019068.1, read as the reverse complement.
CTATTAGTGGGCCTGTCATGATAAATATTTTTTGCTGTGCAATATATTGTCACAGAAATTATTGTAATAAGTGATATTTTTGTCATTTTATGCCACTGACTGTATAATAATTATACAAGAGCATAACAATGCAAGCACGCATAAACACTTCAGGGGACAAAAACATTTAATCTTTAAGGTTATTTATATTTTGTAAATTGATGTTAAACAAGAAAATCTCCTAATATCATTTTTGACACTTGTGATGTAGAATGTTAATATTCTTGTAAAATTTAAAATGTAAAAAAGCTTTAGCATTATTTGTGAATGTCACTTTAATGGATGTGGAGAGCAGCTTTTTCAAGTCAGGTTGAGCTTTATTGTCATGCAACACAACATGTGTGGACATACAGGGGAACAAAATGTCATGTCTCACAGGACCACGGTGCTACATAAATAAACTGATGCAAGTGTCTGTTAAAGTGTGTGTGAGAGAGATGAAAGAGTGTGTTTTCTACAGGTGGTTTGTCAAGCCCACTCACCTGTGTAAGGCACACTCAGAATTGCATAATGTTTTTAGGGTTTTCATGTGGTGTGCTTTTAAAAACAGAGCTCATTTGGACAACGTCTTCCAAAGTGTCAGTAGTTTTCAAGAAAAAGTGAAAATTCACCTTTTCTTCTCCTGTCAGCAAAAACTGTTTTAAAGAAGTTCCATGAGCTTGCTGATGCCTCTAAAAGAGATTAGATGAGAAAACAGAGGCTGCGCAATCAGCTAAAATTGTGACCTTCTCATTTATGGCTCCTAAACTCTGGAATAGCCTTCCTGATAATGTCCGAGGCTCAGACATACTCTCTCAGTTCAAAACTAGATTAAAGACCTATCTTTTTAGTAAAGCATACACTCAATGCATCGCATAACGGTATGATGCATGAATGTGCTCCACGCAGGTGAGCTGGCTCGACATCACCTGTAGGACACACTCCTCAATACACCAGCCATTGTGTTAGAAACTCTCATATGCTTTACATGTTTGTTTCTATGTTTGTTTATTTAACTGCTACTTTCATTTATAACACTCCATTTTTGCATCTCGTTTAAATACACTATGAACAGCAGCTACGCTAATTATTTTCTTTATTCTCTATTTCCACCTGGGGATACTCATTCCGAGGTCCCTAGAGACTATGCAGCGCCATTGATGCGATCCAAGACCTGTGAAGAGATGATCCCAAGGTATCCATAATCCTGGACCAGGTCGTATCCCGAGCTGATGCTGTGGTCGTCATGGATAAATGGAGTGCATGAGACTGATTCCTGAATGACCACTGTGATAAACGAGTCCCCACATTGATCCTGCGGGCCAACCTGACCGCCTGCCGGTGCCCTACTCAAACCTGCAGCTTCCCCACGATGGACGTCCAGCTTCTTCAGCCTCCAGCGCCTAGACTGCAGCTCTGAACAGGAAGTTTGACCAGATGAAAAATGGTCGTGCCTAACAGAGCCTAGTTTCTCTGAAACTATGAAGTTTTTTTTTCCTCGCCACTGTCGCCACTGGCTTGCTCGGATCGGGACTTGTGAAGCTGCGCTTCGGTGGATTTGCTCTACAGTGTTTGAACTTTCAGCAGTGAGGTTTAAACTACACTGAACTAAACTAAACTGAACTTCAACTCTGAAATCTGGACTTTACTAGAACTATGTTAGGCTGCTTTGACACAATCTACATTGTGAAAAGCGCTATATAAATAAACTTGACTTGACTTGACATGACATTCATTAATTTTCCTTTGGCTTAGTCCCTGATTTATCAGGGTTCGCCACAGCAGACCACCAACTACTCTGGCATATGTTTTACACAGCAGATGCCCTTCCAGCTACAATCCAGCTCTGCTGGTAAACATCCATACACTCTCTCATTCACACACACACTCATACACTACGGCCAATTTAGTTTATTCAATTCACCTATAGCGCATGTCTTTGGACTGTGGGGAAATCCGGAGGAAACCCACGCGAACAACATGCAAACTCCACACAGAAATGCTAACTGGACTCAAACCAGTGACCTTCTTGCTGTGAGGTGACAGTGCTAACCACTGAGCCACCGTGCCACCCAAAATTGTGGCACTGATTTTATAAATATGATGGCCGATATACAGTGCATCGCCAAAAATAATTGAGGTCACGTTTATGTACTTTGCAATAAGTCGATACTAATTATTGTGACAAGTGATATAATATATATAAAATGGAATCTCAATTTGAAAAAGCCATCTATAGACCATTTTGAGGGATGCAAACAATAACAAAGGTCCTAATGTATTTCCTGTTTTTGATTTTTCATTTCCACAGCTTCTAAGAATCCAGAAAGCTCCACATATTGATATTTTTTTTTTATGACAGCTGTTAACATTAGTTATGACTGAATCGCATCTTATTACAGTTCTGAAATAGTTTACTATATATTTACTATATTATACCGAGAATTGAAAAATCAAATCAGGTCCCTAGATTGACAACAGGGCCTCTCTTTGATATTTCTCTCTCTCTCTCTCTCTGAGGTGCAGCTGGTTGCCCAGAGCTACAGGGTGTGGGTGGTGCTGGAAACTCATCTGGTAGCAATAAAAGACTTAATGCAATGAGTCATATCTACGCAAGCACGCATGAGGAGAGCCAACCATACTATTTAAGGAACAGGGGCCCTACCTTTAGGATAACGGCTCCCCCTCCTACATACACACAAAAACACAGAGGAAAACACACACATGTCCCTTCACACACACACATACATATACAGAACTCTACATCAAGACTGTGATTCAGCTTTGCTTAGTCAACATATACAGTAAACATAATGTGTCAGTAATAGAGATCCAATACATGACTGGAGAATTTTTAATGTGTGCAGAGACTATAGCTGAAAATGAGCTGTAACAGCTAATTGATATTTTACAGAAACGATTGTATCACTGTTCAATAAAGTGAAACTAGTTACAATTAGTTAACCTAGTAGGTTTCATGAACAAACAACGAACAGATTTTTAGAATTTGTTAATCTATTATTATAATCGTTATAGAAATTAATTATCATAAATTAAAATATTTTAACACAAATATTATTGGTATGGTTAAAATATATAAAACATTACATTTGTATTGTATATATTATTGTCCTTCAGAGATAATAATGTTATTAAAAGGTAATAATGTAAAATTACAGCATATGCGAGTGTAATAAACATTAAACTTAGAAAAATAAGATAATATATTAATATATTCTTTAGTCTATTGTTATTATTATTATATTTACACATATAATAATATTAAATACAATTTATGTCCCTTTTATTTGTTAATAATTTGAATATATTAGTAGAAATAATCTTATACAGTTAGATTAACAGGGCGTCACGGTGGCGCAGTGGGTAGCACGTTCGCCTCACAGCAAGAAGGTCGCTGGTTCGAGCCTCGGCTGGGTCAGTTGGCATTTCTGTGTGGAGTTTGCATGTTCTCCCCGTGTTCGCGTGGGTTTCCTCCGGGTGCTCCGGTTTCCCCTACAGTCCAAAGACATGCGCTATAGGTAAATTTGGGTAGGCTAAATTGTCCGTAGTGTATGAGTATGAGTGTGAATGAGTCTGTATGGAAGTTTCCCAGTGATGGGTTGCAGCTGGAAGGGCATCCGCTGTGTAAAAAACATATGCTGGATAAGTTGGCGGTTCATTCCGCTGTGGCGACCCCAGATTAATAAAGGGACTAAGCCGAAAAGAAAATGAATGAATGAATGAGTTAGATTAACAGAACTTGGTAAAATAAATGCTTTAACAGTATTGCTCATTATTAATCTTACATACACTACTGTATATTACAATTATTATAAAAAATTTAATTTATTTATTGTACATTATTATATTATATACAACAGAGGTTTTTTTAATATATTGGTATTTTCCTTGAGTGTTAATAACAATCTACATTTGTATTATTGGCAATATATTAGTAGAAATAATAATACATGTTGTAGACTTTTACATTGAACCTAAATGCTTTTAATGTGTTATTTACCATTACAGTAGTTCATTCAGTATTGCATTAACTAATGTTAATGTATTAATATATCATTGTTTTTTTTTTATTACTAATATTAAAAGTCTATTATATATTAAGAGCTAATATTTCTCGTTTGTATAATTAATTAATACTATATTGCTATGTATAAATAATATTATAAATATTATTAGCAATGAACTTAAATACTTTAACAGATCTGTTAGTTTATACCTGATGTTTTAAGTAATGCTAATTTACCACTTTAACAATAAGTAATAGAAAATACTGTGCTTTTATCTGTTCAACCCAAAATACCTCTGGAAACTTTAGGATTTAAAAGTCACGCAGAGTTTGTACTTTAAACTCTTGTCTAAACATAAAAAATGAATTTCATGCATGGAAAGATAAACATGTATACCTGATGGTACATACACAGTAGTTTCAGTAACCATTTACTGAAGCCAGCCCAGAACACAAATTACCTCTCTTAAATAATTGATGCATGCACCTCTATGTAGGTTTGAGTTTATGAGGTCTTCAGTGATTAACTTAATCCTCAGCCTAATTCCAGACTGTAACAGAGTAGATCCAAAATCTAAACATAGACCCTAAATGAACTAATTAGTAAACACAGCCTCAGACGATCAAATATTTAAAACCACAGGAGCCTTTATAGGCCACCATAACAAACTAATAATAATAGTTTATCACAACATTGTTTGGAAAACTTCCCTCAAGGGGCTCCATATTCATGAGTTTCTTTTTTCTGTTGAACATGAAATAAGATATTTGGCAGAATGTTACAAACCTGTAACTGTTGACTTCCATAGTAGAAAAACAACTAGGCTACTATGGAAGTCAATGGTTACAGGTTTCCAACATTTTTCAAAATAACTTCTTTTGTGTTCAACAGAAGACAGAAACTCAGTCAGGTTTGTGACAAGTGAAGGGTGAGTATTATTGGCTCATTATTGGGTGAACTACCCCTTTAAGACATTTCAGAATAATAACTGTTGTCCAAGCCAACATTGTAACTGCCCTTTATTTGAGCAATTGAAGGCTAATTCACCACTACCTTGCAGTCAGGCTTGTAGTTAAGCCAATAAAATAACATTAATCATACAGTTAATATTTTATGTACGTTCGATAAGAAACTGGACAGTAAACGGTTTATATGAGCATGTAATTGATCCGCAATTACAGATTCATTTTGCAACCCTCGCAAAATGGCGTCCACGCGCACAGTGAACTGCTGTCATCACATCTCCGAGAGCGCGCACACACACAGCGCACCTGCGCATCACCGCGGCCACATCACTGCAGTAGCCTATGGGATGTGCTATTTTTAAAATATATATTCTTCAAGAAGTTAAAATGTGAAATAGGCTACATAAAACATTGGAATACGACAAAGGTGTTTTCAGTGGAAAGGCGACTGTCATCTGTGACCCCCTTTATTGATTAGATATTGATTAACGGTCTGGTCTAATTTCATGAAGACTGGATAAATAAGGCACGCAAAGGAAAAATGTTTGCTTCTGATTCTCTAAGCTTCAATATTTAATGTCTCCTGAGTCTTTTTCATTTTAAATATAAAACAGTGTTCCTTTTATAGGCCTATTATAATCTGCCATAATGAATGAGCATCTCTCTCTCACCAGGCTCGTGTATCCCGGGATTGTCGCTCATCTCCAGCACGAGCAGCTCCCGACCCTCGTAGCTCTCCCCGACCGTGTAGATGCGGGTGATGGAGGGGCATTGCAACCACACGGACACCAGAGCTTTGCGGATCTCCTCATAGCGGTGGTACTCAAAGGAGATTCCGCCTTCCCCCGCAGCCTCCCCGCCCGATGCCATAGCCAGCATCAGCACAGCCCCGCAAAACACCGCCGCCCTCATCGCTCCGTCTCTCCAGACACTCGGTGCTTATCTGTCTGTAGCGTATTTTTCTCCTGTGTCTCTTAGCACTGATGTCCGTCCTGTTTTCTGCGGTGTCCGCTTCTTTCTCTCTCGTTTTTCTGTGTCGTGAAGTGATGCGTGCGCGGGCGCGTGTCCTGACTACCTGTTTAGCCGCGGGGGCGCGCGTGAGATAGTGGACGTGCCCAAGATTACACACGCGAGCGCGCGCGATAGGTGAACGCGCACGGTGTTACCCCTGCAGGGGCGTGGCTTAGGTCATGACGAACGGGCTTACGTTATATTATACATACGTGTGAGGGATTTACATCGTCATTAGGTAAAATGTACTTTTATTGATACTGACTTAAAAAGGCTACCATGCATAAGTAAAAGTATTGCAGTAGCCTGATATTAAAATTTATGAAAAGTTTGAAAGTAAAAAGTACAATTCTATTTTATAATCAACAGCCATTTAAAGTTGGGTTTCTGGAGTCTGTGTTAGGATATATAACGTTTAATATTAGCAAACATTAAATATTGATTAGTTAAAAAATCTGTCATCACCTACAGAATGTATTATAATATATATTTTTTTCAAATATTATTTGGTATATAAAATGGTACATTAATTTAAACTGGTGGTAGCTTAATACCTGGCTAAAACTAGAATCATAGAGAGTCTTTTCTTTATGATCATTCGCCACCATCTATCTTTCCCATTTGATGATTTGCCAGCCTCATATATGATTTATTTATTTATATTGACATTAAAATATATATGGTTAACTATCTGTCCATATCATATGCTACATGCTGTAATACATCAATTCTGTTCTAGAACTAACCACCTCATAATGAATTTTATATAGCCCAGATTAATATGTATTGTACTGTAACACAACTTGTGTAATAGATGGGCAAGGTGAAACTGTGATCAAAAACCTTGCATATGGAGTGTGTGTGTGTGCGTGTGTGTATACAGTGCTCAGCACAAATGAGTACACCCCTCACAGATCTCTCTTTTAAATTAATATTTTCTACATGATGCTATACAATAATGTATTTTGTGCATTTACTTTAGTCATTATGAAAGCCAAAACTGGAACTAATCCAACAAAAAACCTAAGATCACAGAGCAAAAAGTACACCCAAATGAATATGTTCTAGGAAAATATTAAATACAATTTTTAGAAACAGAAAAAAAGAGAAACATAAAAATATCACATTTTGTTGAAAAGTTCATTCATTCATTCATTCATTTTCTTTTCGGCTTAGTTCCTTTATTCATCAGGGGTCACCACAGCGGAATGAACCGCCAACTTATCCAGCATATGTTTTACGCAGCGGATGTCCTTCCAGCTGCAACCCATCACTGGGAAACACCCATACACTCCCATTCACACACATACACAACGGACAATTTAGCTTACCAAATTCACCTATAGCGCATGTCTTTGGACTTGTGGGGGAAACCGGAGCACCCGGAGGAAGCCCACGCCAACACGGGGAGAACATGCAAACTCCAACTAACCCAGCCGAGGCTCGAACCAGTGACCTTCTTGCTGTGAGGCGACAGCACTACCCACTATGCCACCCTGTTGAAATGTTGTAGTTTAAAAATTTTTTTTTGCAATAACCTGTCTGAATTTAAATGTATTATCTTTCTATTCCTAACAATGTTAGGTGACCAAACTCATTTTAATGTACAGAACTGTTTAAATGCACCAATACATATTGTCTACAATTACTAAGAAATTGACAAAAAGATTCATTTTCAAAAGGGGTAAAAATATTCAGTCAAGTATACAGTCTTTTATTCAACCAATAAGTTTTTTTCACTGGAAATGACACAGGCTTCTCCCAAATGATAAGACGATGTACCAAAAAAAAACATTTCTCAGCTTTTATTTACATTTGAACAAAAAAGTAGCATATCCAAAATTATTCATATCCCTCTGAGTAATAAACAGAAAAGGAAATAGGTAAAAAGAAACTCTTTCAGGTTGGAGGGTCTCCTTCCCATGACCCTGATCATTAACTCCCTGCGCAGAATCTCAATTGGATTTGTGTCAGGACTCTGGCTGGGCCACTGCAAAATGTTAATGTTTTTGTCTGCTAACCATTTTTTTACCACTTTTGCTGTGTGTTTTGAGTCATTGTCATGCTGAAATGTCCACTGGCCAAGTTTCTCTGCAGACTGCCTGATGTTTGCCTGATGTACTGCTCCTTTTTCATGGTGCCATTTACTATGATTAGGTTCCCTGGTTCCCCCCCCAAAAAATGTTTTGATTCTCACCACTATGTTTGACTCATTCTTTTTTGTCTAGATGAGCATTTGCAAGGGCCAAGCAGGCATTTGTGTGCCTTCTCTGGAGAAGTGGTGTCTTCCTTGGTCTGCGTACGTGGAACCCAGCAGTGTGCAGTGTCTGCCTTGAGATGTTGCCACAAGCAGAGCCCAGATTCATCAGGATAGCCTTGGTGGTGATCCTTGAATTCTTTTTTTTGGGTTTTGACCACATCCTCTGATTTTTCAGTGCTGAACATCTTGCAGTTTTTATAATACTTTTTACTGTAGCGACTGGAACTTTTAGTTCAAAACATTTAGATATGGTTTTATAGCCCTTTTATGACCTGTACAGCCACAATGTGCAGCCGCAGGTCCTCACTGAGCTCCTAAGTCTTAGCCATGACTATCCACAAACCAACAGCAGAGAGCTTGTTTTTCACCAGTTGAGTTGATTAAAACAGCTGTTCCCAATGAACCAGGGTAATTATGATGCTTTAGAACAGCTTGGACTATTTGGAATGGTATAGAACTTTGGATTTGCCCATAGAGTGTGACAGTTTGCAAAGGTTATGAATGAATTTGGACATGCCACTTTTTGTTCAAAGGTAAATAAAAGCTGAGAAATATTTTTTTCCACAATGATGCCTATTGTACATTTTCTTATTATCTTTTAGGAGAAGCCTGTGTCATTTCCATTAAATTAACTTTAAGCCAGAATTTGCCAGGGGTATGAATAATTTTGGGCTTGACTGTATATATACATACACATACACATTTACACATGGAGTACAACCACACAGTCAATGTTCTAGTAAATCTGTTTTTATTTTTATTTATTATTATTTTTAAGTTGCCTTCAAATGAACAAGCTAACAAATAAATTAGCTTTCTCCCTCATGAACCATAAAACTGAATGATTGGATATATGTTGCATATTTGTACATTTACATTCCCTGTGTTGTCACGGTGTAAAGTTACAAACTACAGGAATTTTGCAAGAAAAGAAATCGTGTAAGGCAACAAAGCAAAATAAGTCGTTACAAAAATAACAATTTAAGACATTGCATCTTTGTTTAGGTGAAAGTAAAGTGCTTTTTAAAGAATGATGTCATCATTATTTGAAACCGAAGAATGATTATAATAATGGAAAGCGCAGAAAACAGGCACAATGAAATCATTTCATTCCTAAAAACCAGTCTGTTGGAGTACTGTGACCAGTGGTCTGATGTTGCTTGAGGGACGTTTTCCCTTTTCAAAGGCACATATTCTCTAAGAATCTGGAAATTATTTAAAACCATTCAGTCCAATATTAAATACTTTACAATGAGTGTGTGCAGCGGGAGGCATCAGATCAACCAAAGCCCACACAGAAGTCCATAAGAGCTGAGAGATTTTAGATGACGGTGAAGCATCATTGTGTGTGATTTCTACCTTTCAGTCGCTCTTCACAGTTTTATGATGCAAGTAATGTTTGTTGAACTGGGAATCGGTGTTGAAAAGTCTGTCCCACCAGGTGAATGTAGATCCATAGTTTCCAACAAAATTCATGTGGTGGAAATCATGAAAACGAGCTCCAGCGTAGAACGGAATCAAATGCAGGGGGTTAAGAGGAATGTCGTAACCACTAAAGAGAGGGCAAAAGAGGGAAAAGAATGTCAAAAAAATAAAGCAATATAAAACAATCATCAGTATATATATTCCACAGATAATCTAGTATAAAGATACCGTATGCTAGGGACACCTGGTGGTCAAAACTGTGTGAACAAGAACTCAAGAACAACAAGAACTCTGGCACGCATTAGAATTTTTATTATATATTTTTTCGAACATGTAGCAAACTTTCAATATATAAGACACAAATGCACTTAGCTTATCATATTAAATATCTAAATAATATGCAGATATATTTTCAATATTTATTTATTCTAGGCGGCATGGTGGGTAGCGCCGTCGCCTCACAGCAAGAAGGTCGCTGGTTCGAGCCTCGTTTCCCCCACAAGTCCAAAGACATGCGGTATAGGTGAATTGGGTAAGCTAAATTGTCCGTAGTATATGTGTGTGAATGGGAGTGTATGGGTGTTTCCCAGTGATGGGTTGCAGCTGGAAGGGCATTCGCTGCGTAAAACATGTGCTGGATAAGTTGGCGGTTCAACCGGAGCACCCGGAGGAAACCCACGCGAACACGGGGAGAACATGCAAACTCCACACAGAAATGCTAACTGACCCAGCCGAGGCTCGAACCAGCGACCTTCTTGCTGTGAGACGACAGTGCTAACCACTGCGCCGCCCCTCGCTAGCAATCAGAATGTAATATTTGCTGTGGATTGTAGACAGGTAGATTTCTTACGAATTGTAATCAGTTACTACATTACAGTTATTGTAATGTAATCTGACTACTTTTAGATTACTTTTGTGCCGACCAAATTTCATGCCATATTATATATAAAGCCATAGCCAGAGTCCTGACTTAAATTCAACTCAGAATCTGTGGAGGGAGCAAAGGATCATGAACAAATATTAGAAGCAGGTTTATTATGACAAAAAATGTTAACACTGAAAAAAGATAAATCAATGAATTGTGAACAATGTACCGCTGTTGTATCTATAAATAATATGTAATCATGTAATCCATAAAAACGTAAATGTAGTCTGATTACAAGCATTTTAAAAACTACTCTTATTACAAATACTTGATTGTTGGAACATGATAACGTAATCCAGATGACATATAATCCATTACTACTCAGCTCTGATTATAGACAGCTTCAAGGATTATCACTTTTTGAATTTGCGAAGAATCAAGTTGAACCAAGAACCATTATATACAGCATTTACTGTGTGTGACTGGATAGAGGCAGGGACTTCCTACCACATTTATGGTTCCATTTTTATGATATACCCAGGTTGTAGAGTCATAGTTTTGCCATTTTTGAGATATGAAAAAAAATATTCATGGGATTTTTTGTTTCAAATATGCCATTAGAATTTTCAAAAATTAGTTAAGTGGGTCTTATAATAAATAAATGTCTTAGATCTATTGTTATAGGTGAAGTCATGTAGAAAGTCATGTAGAAAGTAAGTAATTATCCTTAATACTGTGTTGGCGTTGCAAAACACTGATCCAGACTACAGCTCTTCCGCATAATTGCAGTGCAGTTACCTGTGAACATCAATGGTTTCCAGCAGGCGGAAAGTGACCCAGGCCCACAGTAAGATCATATGATTGCAGAAGACCATGATGCCAATGAAGAATCCAGCGCCCAGAATCAAAGTCTCAAGAGGGTGGGCATATTCTGCCTGCATGCCAAATGGAGACTAACACACACACACAAACATAGATTATAGATCAAGAATTATTATTAAGACTACAATGAAACTAAAATTTGAGTTTGTTAAAGAAAAATAACACATAGGAACTATAAACTACAGTTTTGACAGTTTAACTGACTCTCGAAATAATCTGGCAGTCTAACATCAGTTGTCAAAAGTAAAATGGCTAAGATGGCCTGCCTAATGAAAAGAAAAATGGAGAAGTACTGTTACTTTGCACAGAAGTAACAGAGCATGAGAGAACACTTCATTTTAAATGGTCAAAAACCAGTATTTTAATAAGTAACTAAACATTTAGGATTTTGAAAGGAATGATATGCATTGAATGACTGACAGTAATGACCAGTGATGTAAACAACTCACAGCGTATTCCTTAGCATATTTGGCATAAAATTGATAATGAATGTGTACATATTTTAACTTCTCTGACACCCTTTCTGCCTATTATTACAATAAATATATATAATATTTGCTAATTGATCAAATGCATTACTGTACTATACAAATTATAGTTCTTTTCTATTTTTCTTCATTTTGTCTTGTTTATTCTTTTTATTTAACAAGGATATTGATACAGTATGTGCATGGCTGGTCTGTGCTCAACATTTGTCATTTTATTATAGTTCTGTCATCACTTATTCGATTTTCTTCCTTCCAAACCTCAAAAACGTCATGACCATGTGTTTGCATTTAATTTCACTGACACAGAAAAAGACTGACATGTTTTTTTAGCTACTGCTTTTGCACTTCAGACATCTTCAAACTCATCTGTTGAACTCAATTAATTTGATTTTTATTTTTGTTTTCCTTTCTAAAACTGTGACTGTTAATACAGTATTATTACAACACATTGTGAAAGTGTGTCAACTTACAGTGAAGTCGTGATGGACTTTATGAATGTGTTTGTAGATTCTGCGATGATGTAGAGCTCGGTGGAGAAAGTAATGCCATGTGTCCTCAATTACGGCACAACCAAAACACTGGGCCAGTAGAAAAGGCCTGAGATGGTGAGAGAGATTACAAAAATGAAAACAAGGCCTACTTGCTACAAAAAAGGTTTTACTTATAGCCTCAACTTCATGGACCTATGAAAGTTCTGATAAAAATGAATGGTGTGAGTCTATTTAAAATAGTAAATTAATTTAACCAGTGTTTTTGAATGAATCTTTTGATCTAATAATTTGCTAACTTTTTTTATTTAACAGTTTCATTTCACCACCTACTGGTGTAACAATGTAATTGAAATAAACTTCATTTGAAGTTATTTTTAAAAGGTGATTAAAGACCAAGACACTCAAACGACACCCAAATAAAATGAGAACAAACAACTAGCACCAACAAAACCCAACTGTCTTGTTGCCTTACGTTGGATTGCATCTGGACCAAAAAGCTGTGCGTGAACACACCAAACGAACGAAAGCCGACTGAGGCCCTATTTTTATAACTGCTCTTTTTTTCTATGCGGTTTTGCTGTTTGTCCACAAGAAAAAGGGGAGTGAAACCGAAACTTTCTGAAAACTCTTTTCAAAATTTTAAAAAAATTTGGGTACAGCGTGATCGTGTGGACTCTACAACCAGAGGTTGATAAAAGGAATATTAACTGTAAATACATTGAAGTAAATGTTTCTCATTTTAATTTAGCTTAACTTGATTCAAAATAATAAAAAATGAATAAAAACTACACAGACATTTAAAACTTACTCAAATTGCTAAAAACGCAATACAATTCCTAAATCTTACATAAAATGTTTTGCCTAATGACGTCAGAGTGTGTGGATTTTCTCCTTTTTGATTAACCAACACATCTGGATTCACCCTAAATGCGGAAGATGCAACTGACAAATTTTGCACGTTCGTGGAAAACCTATTGTGTATTCTGCATTGTTTGACCACTGGTAATCTGCCTTTGTTCTCAAGTTGTATGCAATCCTCTTTGAGAGCCTTCTTGGCTTAAATTGTTTACTTGTTACGTCACTTTACTACATTATACTTGCGCTCTGATTCATTGCTGAATAACCAGTAAGTTCGTCTCTCTTCAGCCAAAGATCTGACGCTGATTCGACATGCTCTGATGTTAACCCGACGAGAGGCGACTTGTGAAAAACACAAAACCAACTAGCCTGACTGATGGAATGATGAAACCCAACGGCTGACCATCGACTTGGTGTCAATATAAAATATTATAAAATAAAATATAAAATATCTAATTCTTGCAATGTTTTTGAGATGACAGTATGCTGATTTAATTACTGCTTTGACATAACCACTGAAACTAAGATCTGACCCCAGAATCACACCATGATTACCTATCTAAATCGCTCATGAAGTGAGCTGTGTTCTCACCAGCGAGGCATGGTGTCCCAGTCATAAGGGATGCTGAAGAACTCAGTGAAGTAATATGTGCCGCAGATGAGTGGTAGCTGAATACAGAAGTGATTAAACAGCAGCATCTTAAAGCACTTCCATTGTTTCTCCCACGTCTCTGGTTTATCCTACAATGACAAAAAACATGTATGACAAGTTAATTAAAACAATATGCTAAAAAAATGCAGCAGGCATTCAGTTTAAAACTAAAACATAAAGTAATTCCACACACCGGCTGGATCTTATACTTCTGCATGAAAGGGAGGAACTGAAAGATAAATCCAGGCAAGCAGAAGAGGAAATAGATGAGTTCATGGACGATGAGCGAGCCCCAGGTGGCGATCTGGAATTTGGTGTAGTTCTGCAGCATGTGGTTCCATGCGTGTTTCAGAGGTTCCTGCAGCGGATTTTGCGGAAGGAATGAATCCACAAATTCCACCGCTAGAAAAGCTGAAGACAGGATGTTGGCTGTGCCGTTCACCTCCATGGCTGCGAGTCAGTGAGACTCTCCAAATGAGTAACTGTATAAACAAATGAAGAGCGATGAGTTATCTGTAGCACAGAGACACCTGCCTGAAGGACAGCCGCTTAATATTGAACTGCATCATATCAGAAAAGTGTTACATAAAAAAACATGAATATCAGTCACACTCAGATGAGTTCAAAGAGTCCAAGTCTAGTTTTTTTGTCATTAGTTTGTTTGTTGTTTAAAAATATGTTTCATATTCCAAACCTAAAGACAGAATAATTTGAGTCAAAGTTAAATCAAGCTAAATTTAAGTCAACTTGCATTTCAAGTTCAATATTTTTAATCATAAAAGTAAAACAAACACATTTTTGTAGCTAGAAATAAAAGGAACATTAACTGTAAATACACTGAAGGTAATGTTTCTCATTTTAATTTATTCATATTAATTTAAATGTATTTATTATTAATTTATTAAAATAATTCAAACAAAATAAAAAAATGAATAAACAAATCGTAAATAAAATAAATCTAAAAGTAGATTGAAAAATACAACCCAGATGCCGCTAGTGCTTTAAGATATGAGCTTTACCATAAAAAGCAAATATCACAAAATGAAATATTAAAACTTTAATTGACATAATTTTCCAATTATTAAATATGCGTCATAATCTTAATAATCTTAATAACCACACATTTCAAAACAAGCTTCTCAGGTAGCAAAACCAGAAGCAATCATAATTACACAAATGCTAACATAAAACACAATTAGTCCACAGGAAAGTGTGACATAAAATATTATGGTTAAATATTAGGTTACTTCATGTTTATTAACCGGTCAGTCTCTTAAATCACTTAACATAATACACTTTAAAATGAATACACATAATGAAATAACAATAATAACCTACAAATATTTAAATCTCTAAAAACATTTATCCCCCAAAAGCAAATATCCATTGAAATGATTTCTCAATCAACAGGAAGTCCAGCAGTAACGTTAATAAGAAAATTCAGCTTGTTTACATTATTCTGCAGCAGCAGCAGCGCTACTTCAAGTATTGGAAAGAGCGCAAATATTTTTAATGTAATATTTATTCAATGTTATTGGTACAACAAAGGTCTAAATACATAAGAGTGTTGATTTCTATGTTGTTGACTCACCTGTGAGAAGCAGTCCTTCTACCTGCGTTAACGGTGGGACGCTTTTAATGTAAAGGAAGTTCACATATGACCATTGGATGAGGCAAGAGGAGAGGACGAGTGCGGGCAGAAGATGGGTGCTGATTGGCTGAGATGAGAAGGAGACTGACGTATGCGGGTAGAGACGGCATTCTGATTGGTTGAGGGAATGAACTGGCGATAGTCAGACCTCGATTTTCCGCAGCATCATCCAATTAGAAAGCGCGAGTGTCTTTCATAACCTCAACGAACTGAAGTGAGGGCTTTTTTTTTATATGACACGGGCGTCAAAATATGAAATGTGTTTTCAATCTTTTGTGAATGAAAAATTATTAAAACTGTAAATATAATGTTTTTTGATCTCACTACAGTGTATAATGCGCAGTGTCTGTATGTCTTTTATTTACAAGACTTATTTTTTCATGTAAAAATTAATAAAAGTTGCACATTATATTATTATATAATTGTAAAAAAAATCTGTTTTATTATGTTATTATACAAGTTAATATAAATGACTGTACTGTCATAGTGCTGATTTATGAATTTATAATATACAATTATACCTTTTGTTTCAATCTTATTTTAATTTAAAGGCAACTTTTTAAAATCTTTTTATTCATAGTTTATTTTTACTGTGAATACAACAAAAATGCTTAAAATATTGTTTAGACAATATTTTGTTACTTTTAGGCATCATAACTTTTTACCTAAGTTTTAAGCTTGTGTATTTTATATTATATATGTGTATTCTTATTTTAAATATTTATAGTTTATTTGGTTTATTCTTTTTTTCAACAGTGAAAAATTTATAAATGAATTTATAAACCTTTAGTTTATATTGCATTACATCATTGTGCTGTTTTGCATTACATCACTGTGCTGTTTTTCCCACTCATTACAGTATTTATTCATGGTTTATATATTTTTTTCATTTACTCATTTGTATTAATATTATTTTGTTTACTTATTACTCGTTGTTTTTTAATACTTAATAAAATTAAGTAATAATACTTGAAGAATACTTGAAAGTACTTAATTTTACTGTACTATTTAAATGACTGTATATTTATTATTATTATTGTTATAATTTTTATATTTGCTCTTCTTTTTTTTTTGCCACAGACCCTCATTTGTGTGTTTTATGGATAAACTATTAATATTTCAAACCACAGATCTTCTCTTGCTATCATTTTCTCTACATTATTTAGTACCAAATACGCACATTAATTATCATAATATATATTTTAGTACAATAAAGTTCGGTCACACTCTATTTCAAGGTACAACTCTTGCTATTACCGTAATAAACCATTAACAATGACTTTTAGCTCAACAAACTCCTAATTTGCTGCTTATTAATAGTTAGGTTAGGGTATTGGGTGAAATTAGGGATGTAGAATAGGATCATGCCGAATATGTACTAGTACTAATAAACAGCCAATATCTTAATAACAGGCAGGTAATAAGCCACTAGTTAATAGTGAGAATTGTTACTCAAACTGAGGTGCTACTGAAAGTTCATAATATACAAACAACTTTAAATGGTTTTGCGTTTAAGATGAACTGACACTCTCCCAACCTTGGGTGTATTTACTAGAAGCATGTTTATTATTAATGATATAAAACAAGTTATGAAACTTCAAGAACACAACATTCCTCTTGACTGACAATTAATAATACACGGTTGTG
>CAIGQV010019068.1:5060975-5075789 GCA_903798115.1 Danio jaintianensis | reverse complement strand
ATATATATACATTATTATTATTTTTTTTCATTAATAGGCTTGGTGACAGTAGTTAAAGAGAGTTCAATACTAAACAGCAAGAGCAGAATAGAGAAAGCCATTAAAAAGTTGACAGAAATGACAAAACAAAACAGGAAAAAAGAGAGAAAGAAGAGCGAGATCAAGAGAACCAAAAGAAAATCAAGATCATTTAAGAAACAGTACCTTTATACGTCTTCAGTGTTCAATACCGCTAGTACAGAGAGCACGTCACGTTGGTTAGTGAGTACAGCAGTAGTTAAGAATGGCACACAAACATCAGTATTGAGAACCATGCAAAGCGGTTTTTAATACCCAAGCAAACCAGCATCAGTCCACAGGATCGTGCAAGCTGAAGCATTCATGTCAATTGAGTCATTGCAATTCTCGAACAACCGGACCACAAAAACAGAAAAGCCAGAGGATATTAAAAGAAAAAAACAAAACAAAACACAACAACGGACAGTTCAAAACGTTAAGACCTCAAATGTTATTTGGCAAACAATTTGCAGAAATGTAAAAGTTTGTTCGTCTTCGATGGCAAGCCTTCTCGCATACAGCCAAGCAAAATTTCAGCTCCAACCATAAAATCACCAATCACCGCCATCATCCAAGCTTCATAAAGAAGATGGTTGAAGTCCAGTGGCTTCATGAACAACCTTCCACAAGGCAACAAAGTGCTGGTCCTATAAACTAGACACCTTTTCTCCTTCACGCTTCATCTGAATAAGCAAAAACCCTCGAGAGGTTCCTTCGGATCGAAAGATCAAGCAGCAAAAAATGTCTGGCCATCCCAACAGCTCAAACGCAGGGACGCTCCGATCACGTCTCAGACGCGCTGGCCAAATATCAGCTCCAGTCTTTCACGATTCTGCTTCGTCAGTGCTCCGCAAAGTGCAATAAACGTCATCAATGACTACTCTCAAACAAGAGGAACAGAAAGAAAAGAGAGATCTAGAGTGTGTGAGAGTTTAGATTGAAGAACGAAAGAGGTAGTGTGTGAATGCAGGTCTGAATGAGAGTGTGTGTGTGTGTGAGAGAGAGAGAGAGAGAGAGAGAGAGAGAGAGAGAGTAGTATTTCTCCAGGCCATGTCCATGGTGAAGCAGCTCCAGGATGAAGCGTCAGTCGAGAAAGAGCTTCAGTGTGAGCGAATCATCTGCTGTACTTCAGCTTCAGCTCCAGTGTTCAACGAGTCCACCGCTGCTCAGAGAGGCTTATCAATCACAGTCACGCCTACACACACAAACATAAACACACATATAGAGTCAGAATTTATTCAAGCAAAACATCAAACTGTATTTAGCCAAAGTCCATTTAAGGCAAGTCATTTCTCTTGGCGGCCATCTTTGAAACGCCTCTCGGTCATGCCAGTGCTAGTGATGGCTGTTTTTGAAGCAGTCCTTCATGACGCTTCAAAACCTTTACAAATCTTTTGTTTTGAATCAGTGGTTTAGAGCACACATCAAATTGGCAAGATTACATTATTTGAGTAAACAGGGCTTCAGTACGTCATAACTGTTTTTAAAGTCTGCATGAATTGGAAGCTGCAGCTTTATTGTGACGCAGCTCCTAGATGAACAGAATATCATGAGAAAGCAGTGGGCGTGGCTTGTTTTTTCTACTGCGAGCTGATTGGATGTAGTAAAGTAGGCATTTCACTCAGAAAGATCAGGAAAAGGGTTTGGGGAGAGTTTTTACAACCTAACAGACACCTTCTCCTCACCATTTCTGTTTGTTGTGAAAGCTGACAGCTGGAGGGGCGTGGTTAAGTATGTTAACCACGCCCAAATACCTCAGACACGTAATCTGAGAATTTATCTAAAAACAAACAGGAAGTGCATTTTCAGATTTCAATTTTAGGGTAAACTGTTTTTTTTTCTTTTCTTAATGATATGCACAGATGCATTGTTCACCACAAAACTAGCATCACGAGCTAACAAAATCAATATGGTTAGTTTTGATTTCATGTGTACTTTAAACGTTTATAAAACTGAATGTTTCTCCGGTGGGGGTGATTGTGCAATATCATAAAATCCACATGAATCATGCGGCTGCATTCAGATGGCCCCCAAGTGGCGAATCGCTATTATAGGTTTATCTGATCTCAGATAACTTGTACAAGTTTGTAGACGCTTTAATGAGACGTTTGTAAAATGTAAAGGAATAATGTTAGCTAATAGTCTCTTGTTGGACTGTTTAGCATGGAAAGAACAATACATAAGACTTGAAATATACTGTATATAAAGGAATGCATATTAGATATTAAGCTAAGCACATTTATAGGTTATATTTTAATATAAAGCTTGCAATATGTTTGGAAAAAACATTAATTCTAATGCATGTTTTGTCGTTTCTGTTGCATTTACACGTTTTTTACACCATTAAAACTTCATAATAGCACGTGTCTACTTCAGCAGCACATTATTTCATGGCAAAAGACACTCAAAACACAAGAACCCTCACCTAAAGGAAAATGTTTTTACTGTAAATAAAAGTCTTGGACTGAAAATACAGTTTTTACTGTATTTTTATTATAATACTTGCATCCTTGTTGAGCAAAATAGGCTTTTAAAATATTAAAAAATCTTATTGATCCCAAACTTTTAATGTTTTTGTTAAAGGCCGTTATGCTCAAACGGTTCCATTTATGTGTTGAATGTAAACAAAAAAATACAATAAAACCAGTAATATTGTGAATTATGTTTACAAATCAATAAAAGCAGAATTTTGTAATATTTTTATTTTATTTTCTGAATCATAGAAAGTTCACAATAACATTATTTATATAAACTGTATTTTTTTGTTTTGGAACAGTATATATTGCTGTCACATTTGATAAATTATTATTGTAATTAATCAATGTTTATATATTTTGCACATTTGTCATAAAAATATATTTAAAAAAATGCTAAATGTATTTAAATAATCAAAAATATTAATGAAATCTTTTATCTTATCTTTTATTTGACCCATACAGATCATGGCAAAAGGAACAAATATTAGCTTGCTAGATTCATCATACCAAGTCCATCGTTATTAACATGCAGAATAAATGCTAAAACATGGTACAAACGCAATTACACTAAACACCCACTAGATGACGCCCTTTCCCATTCAGTGTGGTTTTTAACCTCTGAAAGAATGGGATTTTCTCTGGTTGTTTTGGAGAATATCTTTGTAAATATTTACCAACTCCATAAAATTATTTAAATTTACGACACTACCAATGCTGCTCTTATACTGTAACACTGACTTCCTCAAAAAACACTTCGCTATTATATAAAAATATAAACTACTAAACCACTCTCTTCAGCTTTGTAAAAAAAACGTTTCCTCACTGAAAATGTAGTTTTGAATTTCCTTAGAAAGATAATTTATATTTATATTAAAATGACAAAAAAGGTTTTTGTACATATGACTGGAAGAGCTGAACTGTAGGTCTTGTATATTACTGATATTTTCCATCTGTAAATTAGTTATTTAGCAATTTAATCTTTTTTTTTTATTCTAAAAATATTTTACAGTCAAGTGACTTTTAAATGCTCCTGGCTAAATTATAACCCTGGTAATATAAGCTGAAGTGCAATGCAAAAAAAATGCATTACATAGTATAACAAAGTAAAAAATAAATAAATGAAGGCATTTATGTATTAGGCTTTTAGAATTGCTTGTGAAATCTTACACTCAACAAAACTAAGTTATTTTTTTATTATCAAAAATACAGTTAAAATAATACTGTGAATTAAAAAAATAACTGTTTTCTATTTTAAATTAATTAAAAATAACTGTTAATGAAAACATTTTTCTATTTGACCTTTTTTATCACAACTCTTGAAAGGCTTTTCTATTCATTCATTCATTCATTCATTTTCTTTTCGGCTTAGTCCCTTTATTAATCTGGGGTCGCCACAGCGGGATGAACCGCCAACTTATCCAGCATATGTTTTACGCAGCGGATGCCCTTCCAGCTGCAACCCATCACTGGGAAACAGTCATATACACTCATTCACACACATACGATACGGACAATTTTAGCTTACCCAATTCACCTATACCGCATGTCTTTGGACTTGTGGGGGAAACCGGAGCACCCGGAGGAAACCCACGCGAACACGGGGAGAACATGCAAACTCCACACAGAAATGCCAACTGACCCAGCCGAGGCTCGAACCAGCTACCTTCTTGCTGTGAGGCGAACGTGCTACCCACTGCGCCACCGCGTCGCCCTAGGCTTTTCTATATTATATTTAATTTATTACTATTAGTAGTAGTAGTAATAGTGACAGATCCCACTATTATGTCTTTCCGTTATTTTCATTCCTTTAAAACCTGTTTTAACACATTTTAATCTGTTTTTAATTATTTTATTCTTTGTTGTTTTTATTTTATTGTTTCTTTTATTCTTGTTTATTTAAAGCACTTTGAATTACCATTGTGTATGAAATGTGCTATATAAATAAACGTGCCTTGCCTAGTAGTATTTATTTATTATATTTATATATATTTAACAGCGTGTATTTAACAAGAAAAATTATGAGTAACAGTGTAAATGCCTTTACTGTTACTTCTTATCAACACAATGCATCTGTACTAAAAAAAATATTTTATATATATATATATATATATTAATTTCTTTAAATTAATGTACACATGATAAGGCATACTGCTCACACTAAAGGTATAACACAAAACTGATGAAGATGGTTTGGAATTTGTAACCCAGGCTCTGTTCCTGACCTGCGTAGCTGCGTCCAGTGCTCATGCAGGTGGGCAGAAGGGTCCATTTATCAGTGTTTGGATTGTAAAACTCCACCGAAGCCAGATTGCACGAGCCATCATCCCCACCAATCACATATAGAAGGTTACTCACAGCACACACTCCTGAAACACACACACATTCAGCATCAAACAGAGATGTCAATGTCCACATATTCCCATAACTGATTGCCATTTAAATGAGTGATCAATAGATAAAAACGATAACCTTAAAGAGACCGTTCACCTAAAAATGAAAATTCTGTCATCATTTACTCACATTTAAGGGTTTCTTTCTTCTGTTGAACACAAAGCAAGATATTCTGAATTCAAGAATCTGATTTTGATGAGCGGTTTGAAAGAAGCCCAGTTTAAGGTGCATTAGCTCCATCAGCTGAATAGGAGTGCTTTTTTTTTTTTTTACTCAAGTGTGAAATGTTGAAATTAACACAAAAGCGCAGAGAAGAGAGAGAAAAATGCAATGTGTTAAATGCGCCAAAATTGTACCTCAAAAGAATACGACAAACAATGTCTTATAAAGTTTTAAACATCGATAATTTTCTTACTACAACGCATAGATTCACTAAAGAAGGCCTTTATTCTGACTGTTAAATCTTAAGAAGATATTTAGAAAAAAAGCTGAAAACCTGTAACCATTGACTTCCATGGAAAAAAACATGAAAGTCAATAGATACAGGTTTCCTGATTTCTTCAGAATATCTTCTTTTTTTCAAGAGAATAAAGAAATGTATAAAGACTGGAAACAAGTAAAGGGGGAGTAAATGAAGACACAAAGTATAGTGTGAACTGTCCCTTTAAATAAATCAAGGATAAGACATTAAAACATTTATAATCTAAAAACAAAAGATGTATAAAAAGTATAAAATAAGTATAATAAGTATAAAATAAAATTCAGTTAAAAAAAAAATTTAAATAGTGTACACCTACACTAACACTCAAATGTTTGGGCTTGGTAATAATTATCATTATTTCTTGCATTTATTTGATCAATAATACATCAAGAAAATGTATTATTGTATTATTAATGGTTTATTATTATTAATCTAAAATCAAAAGACATTATTTTTTATTAAACGCTCTTATCTAGAAGTATCTTTTCATCAAAGAATATTAAAAAGTTAAATATATCAGAGTTTCCAAAAAACTATGAAGCAAAACATTGCCAATTTTAAGAATCAATTTTAATTATTGGGTACCAGTAATAATTGATTATAACAGAACAGAAAATCAGCACACTATAATAATAATTTCTGAAGATAATGTGACACTGAAAACTGGCGCAATGATGCTGAAAATTAAATCTAAAGAAACAAAAAAATAATAAAAAAACATTTATTTTAAATTGCAATAATACTTCACTAAATTATTATTTTTCTCTATATATTTGATAAAATAAATGCAAACAGTGCATTCTTTGAGTATCTCACCTGCATTCCTACGGCACATGTTCATGTCAGCCACCTGTTTCCATGTGTTAGTGGCAGGGTCAAACACCTCACAGCTCTTTCTGACCAGCGGTCCGTCGTGTCCACCGACTGCATACAGCAGACCCTTCAGCACACCTACACCTGTCCAGCACAAACAAATGTGTTTACACAGATTCACAGTGATGCAGGCATATGCGCAGGTCTGCGTCTTACCTGCACCGCTGCGCCGGGTGCCCATCTCTGCTGTGTAAGACCATTCATTAGTGTTGGGATTATAGGCCTCGACTGTACTCAAACACTGACGTGTGGCTCCATCATAACCTCCTACTGCATACAGCAGACCTACAGAACAACAGCACAGTCAAATTATTATTTTAATTAGATCAAATCTGATTTAATGCCACATTTTAAAAAAGAAATTAAAATTATATAAATCAGTAATATTAATAATAATAATAATGTTAAAAAAATACAAAGCTAAAATTATAAAGTAATTGTTCTCCTAAATGTTATATTATAAATCCCACATTAAAATGTAAAAAACTAATGGTTTTAATACGAATATTTTAGATTTAAAACATTTTATATTTCTATTTATTGTTTTTTAAAAACAAAGAATTAAACAAATAAAGAATTCAATATTAATATTATATTTCTTTCTGTGTGTGTATAATTCAGAAAATAATTTTGATGTATGTATTTGGTGCACAAAACATTTATTCAGTGCTGAAAATCATAAAATTAATTTTTATGAAAATCATACAACATTTGTTTTTCAAAATTCTTTGATGAACACAAGGTTAAAGGGACAAGATTTATTAAAGATATAATTTGACATTTTGAAACTAATTCATATTCTTTACTGTCACTTTTTATAAATTTAATGCAATCTTGCTGAATAAAGTTTCAAAAGTATAGTTGAAAAATATAAAATGAAACTTCCTCCATAATTTACTCCTCTTTCACCAAAAAAGAAGATATTTTGGAAAATGCCGGTTGCTGGCACTCGTTGACTTCCATAATAGGAAATAAATTACTATGGAAGTCAATGGGTTCCAGCAACCAGCATTCTTTAAAATATCTTCTTTTGTTTTCAACAGAAGAAAGAAACTCATAAAGGTTTAAATCCACAGGAGAAAGAATAAATTATAAGATAATTTTCATTTTTTGGTGAACTATCCCTTTAATAAACTTTTAATGGTACTGTAAATGATTTATTATCATTATTATAAAAATATATACATATTATATATTATGTAATTTTATTTCTCCTAAGAAGAGCAGAAAAATGTACATTTATTGGCTGTGATTGTATAGATGGTGATTTGCTTATAGGCATTTACTAACCTCCAACAACTCCCACTCCAACACTGCTTCGTCTCGTGCTCATGGGATTGACATGGAACCACTCATTTGCCTTAGCGTTATATGCTTCTACAGTAGCTAAACCTGCAAACCATCATCATCAAGGTCACAAACGTAGCAATAAGATACATTAGTATCATTGCTGTTATGACCAACAAAACATCTCCAAATAAACCATAACTAATGCTTCTGCAACAATATTAAAACATGCTTGATGCAAGATTAACTCATATGTGACCCTGCAAAACAAAACCAAGTTTCAATTTTCGGAAAATTCTACATACTCTGAAAGATATAAGAGTCTTTCCATTAATGTATGGTTTTATTTGGATAGGATAACACTAGGCCTATAACTATTTGAAAATCTGTAATCAAGAGGGTTCCAAAAATTAAATCGAAAAATTTAGAAGATTGCTTTTAACAATTAAGTTTATAGCAAAGCATATTATTAATCAATAAATAAGTTTTGATATAATTACAGAAGAAGGAAATATACTAAATGTCATCATTAAAGATAATCATTCTTTAATATTTGAATGATTTCTGGCATAAAATCAAAAAAAATAATAATTTTGACTTAGTATTTTTGGCCTATATACCTGTGCAACAAAAGACCGCACTTCCACACTTGTTACCTGTGCTGCCATCAAAGCCTCCTACAGCATAGAGCAGGCCGCTGAGGAAAGCGCAGCCTAGTGTTGACCTGCGGTCCTGCATGCTGCTGATGCAACACCACTCGTCCTTCACTGGATCATACGCATCCACCGTCCTCACACGCAACGAGCCGTTAAAACCCCCCACAGCGTACACCACACCACCCATGAACACCACACCTACACACGGGTCACAGACAGAAAGAGGGTTCAAGCAATAAAACAGTAAAAGTGCAAAACGAAAATTGAAAAATAATGTCTATCATACATTTACCATGATTTACTGAAGACACCCAGAAAAATGTCATTCGGTGTAACAATAGTTTCTATACCAAAATAGTTTTTCATCTCTGTTTCATCTCTGTTTTCATCTCAAACCTGCCATTATATGCTATTACAGCTTTTATTCATATTCTGAGTTCGGTTGTAGTAAATTTGAATCTTAAAATTTGAATTAAATAAGAATTTTAACCAGGCAGACATGTTACTTATATATATTGCGCTACCAATGGCGATTAAATCGAACTATTGCTTAGCTCATATCACATAAAACCGTGGAAATTATTATTGTTACACTTTGTTCTCAAATTGTTCATGTTAACACAATCAGTACTGCATGACTATGTGCATTTCTGTATTACCTGTAGATTTCAGTTTCTCTACATTCCAATCTCTAAATTGGTGTACCATTAGAATTTCATATAAAGAAATAGATAAGGTACATTTTTCGAGCTGCTGTGAGGAAAGGGTATGAATGATCCTCACATATACTGTATATCTATACGCAATATACTGTAATCTACTAGCCTACAGTCCTTCTATATGTATACAGATGCGATGTAATGATGCAAAGATGAGCTGTGGCCCACCCATTGTGGTCAACTTACACTGACACTAATACGATCAAAACTAACTAAAAGAGTCAAAGGAAGCTGCATGTGAAGTTCCATTGTGCGTTTACACTACAGTTTTAACTGGTAAATTATGTTATGAGATTGACGTTATAAATGTCGAATTAACTCAATACAGAACTTCGAAAAAAATACTATTAACATTACATTTAAACCTTTGATAACAGACTGACTGTCTAAATTAGGAAGTCATTAGGAAGATTCATTTGCTCAAAATTTCCATTTCTTGAAGAAGCAAAAGCAAGCGAAGTCTTTAAGAATGGATCAGTGACTCATAGATTGATTCAAAAACACATTCTTAAACAAAACAAAACATACAAAACAAATCTAAAATGGATGTTACTTAATATTAATTATAATACCTTTACTTTTATTTTATTTATTTTATATCATTTTAGATTTTACATTTTATTTCTAAGTTTTTTTATATAAAAGTTGTAGTTAATTTTTTATGTAATAATTTTATATTATTTTACATTTTTATTAAATAATTAAATTTATTTATTTATTTATTTATTTATTTATATTCATATTTGTATTGATTGATTGGTTGATTAGACAGGGTTTTTTATTTTTATTTTATTTTATTTTATTTTATTTTATTTTACAGCTACTGTTGGACAAAGTATGAAATGGTGACAATCTTAGAAGGAGAACATATTAGTTGCTGTGCCAAAAACAGACAGAATATTTCAACACTGGACTGTCTGACACCCACCCTGTTTCTGTGACTTACATATACAGCAACCAAGCATCATTTTAATACCATAGTCATTTAATTAATGCCACATTTTAGCAGCCCATACTTGGTGACAGATATCCTAACAAACTCACATTGTCATTTCCATAATTACTTTCAGTACACACTGTTAATCACCACCATCATGAAAACCTTTAGAAGTGAAGCAACTGCAGTAAGCTAAACAACAGTCAAGTCAGTACTGGAGACATGCAGTGAAGTTTTAACATGGAGAGCTGTTAAATACGAGAGTGGGGTGAGTCATTCTGCTCATGATGCCAGTCAATGTCAGTGATACAGTCTGAGTTTGCCAGCTCACCTGCTCGACATCGTCTGGAGGGCAATTCTGAAACCTGGAACCATCGCTCCTCCTCAAAATCATAGCACTCCACACTGCGGATGGCTTTAGGAGCCTGTCCCCCAACCACCATCATCACCTTCAAAACAAAGTCCAGATCAAAACCTGTGCTTAAACACAATCATTCTGTTTGTCTTGTTTCAATTTTTTATTAATCTGGTTCATGCCAATAGATGCTTTGTGTTTACGTTTATAGTTTTATCTAGGACTGGGAGATTAATCGAAATTAAATTGCATGTCATGCACATCTTGTCAGAGAAGCAAAGTAGTGTGATCAGCATTAAATCTCCTCCCAAGGCCAGAGGGCGCTCTCGTGCAAAAACTCCAAACACCCACAAAGAAGTAACCCAGGAAATCCCCATAGCACTGCATTATAAACAAAATATTTAAAGGTGCAAAAGGTGATTGTCTTCAGAAGCAATTTTTGTTGTGCTGGTTGAAAGTCTCTTTATATCCTGATTGCAAACATTAAAAGTTCTGTGAAGTGCTTTGAAATGTGCACTTTTATTCGATGTTTCTCAATTGAAACATGAAGAATAAAACAAGTTTTTAAAAAAACAACCAATGGCGTTTCATTTTTATCACAGCTCTGCCAGTAAGAGTGGTTGAGATTAAGTGCATCAAATAAAAAGCAATTATAAATATAATATAAAAGCAGACACGTGATATAACTCCGTCACCAATCACTAAATCGCTTAGGAATATCCACAAGATAGATCTAAACATCGGTGAATTGACAGGGACATGACGGTTTTAAATGACTGAAAAACAGCTGCAGTATATGAATTGCAAGTGCCTACAATTTACAGCTTGTGATCATATCTCCGTTTTGTTCTGTTGATATGTGATCCAAATATTCGTAGCTTGAAGCAAATGGAAATATGACAGCGTTTCTATGGAGATCCCAATGCAGCTGCCATTACGGCCCATTGTTTTTTTGACCACCAGGTGTCCACAAAGGTCACATGACTGAAAACTATCAATAAATATCATCAAGACTAACGAACTGATACTAACATACAAAAAAAAAAAAAGTTTATTTTAATTTTAAGAGACCTTTAAGTTAAGTGGTCAATATGCATTCATATGTATTTTAATATTCTGTGGAAGGTGTAGGATCAAGAAAAGTTCATTCTATCATAACACAACAGATTGTCTTACCTGTATGTCAAAATATGTAACTGCATACAGTACCTCTGCGCACCATGTTCATGCAAAAAGGATTATGTCATCTGTGTGATCACATAGTTCAGACAGACACTAGCAGAGACTTTTAAGTTTGGTAGAAGTACTCTCTATAAAGTTTTCTCTCTAGTGAATGTTATGTTATGTATTGTAGTTGTCTAGTGCTCGTTCATGCATTCAGGAGGAGTGGCTTCGGATGGCGATTTGCAGGGTAGGACGCAGTTTTTCAGTGCTATTAGGCTAACGTTAGCATTTTTCAAAGTTCTCCTATTGCACCTTTAACAGTTTTCATTGATTCGAACATGATGGCACATAGGAAAAGGGTGCATAAGTAGCATTGCATGAAAGAATTTGCTACATGCATAAATGCAAGTGTAATGAATTGAGCCAAGATGCTCAGATGGTTGGCCAGTGTTTGAATGCAGCTTGCTTCCCTGCACATTACAGCTGATATCAATGAAAATGTCCAAAATTTTAAATGTCCGACAGACCTTTGGGTAGTTGATAGGTGTTCTCACTCTGGTGCGAATAGTCTTCATCATTGAGCGCTGATCAGCAGGCAGCAGGTGGTACTTCATGGCCTCAATTAGGTAGTCTTTGCAGGCACTGCTGTTCTTCACTAGAGTTTCCTCCTCCACCCTCTGCAGACACATTAAATTCATTCCACTGTAAAATAGCATTAAAGCACATATTTATTAATGCATATGCAAGCACACACAAACACACCTACCTGTACAAGGTACTCTCTGGAAAGAAGTGGCAAGCGAACATGTTCCATCAAATGAGCCAAGTGTTCCTGACGCACATCTTTATCATGCATGACCCATGCTATGACCGCTTCAAACACCTAAAAAACACACATTGGTTTATTCAAATCATATAGACTTTATAATCAAACCATTTATTTCAGTCTCAGGTTACAAAATCTTTTGAGATCAGACAAATACAATCATGGTTTACACTTGGTATTTACATGGGTTTGAATGAGTCTGTTGTGAACCTCTTTTCTCTTATTTTGACATGCTCTGCATTATTTTGTGAGATACTTTATAACCTTTTCCAGACTGGTAGATTTCAATTATTATCGTTCTCATTTGTTTTTGAATGTCTTTGTATCTACTGTAGGCATGTTGTCTAGCCTTTGAGGATCTTTTGGTCTACTTCGCTTTGTCAGACAGGTCCTATTCAAGTGATTTCTTGATAGTGTAGCAGTAATCAGGCCTGAGTGTGGCTAGAGAAATTTAACTCAGGTGTGATAAACCAGAGCTAAGTTATGTTTTAACAGGGGGAAAACACTTTTCCACACACAGGCCTATGTAGTTTTGTATTTTGTTTTCCTTTAATAACAAAAAACTTCATTTCAAAACTGCATGATGTGTTTACTTGTCTTATCTTTGACTGATATTTCAATTTGTTTGATGATCCAAAACCTTTTCACACCACTGTATATTAAGATTGTGACGAGTTATAAAATGTCAACATATTATAACTTAAATCTTGCCTCACACTTAGGTCATTTATCCACTAATCTGATCATCTGAAATACTTACTGACTTTGACACAGTCATTAGGTTCTGTGGGGCTCCTCTATATAATATTATTACCTATAATAGGTTTCCTCTCTGGAGAAATAAGCATTCGGCAACTCTCAATACATGTATTCACAAAACCAATCTGCTCAAAATCTGATCACAGGATGAGATCGCGGCTGACAACTTGTCGGATGACCACAGATGAATATTAAAACAAGGTGGGAAAAAGTCAGAAGTTAAACTAGAATTAATAAAACACACAAAAATATCATATCTTTAGAAACTGCTGTTGCCATGGCAAAAAAAAAACAGCATGGTGCCCACGCCTTGCTTCTTCCAACTCCTGTTTCCATGGTGACAAACAATCTCTCACCAGCAGCTACAGCTATTCCCATAGTGCCTCTATAACAGCAAGTGTGTTTCCATCGCAACAGAGTGGCTGAAGTCTGCAGGATAAAACCACCTGTGACATATGGAATACTGTTTCCAGGACCAAGCCTCTACTCCATTTTAAATGATTAGACTAATATATCAATCTCATTAGTCATTTATGTATAGTTGTATTACACATTAATCTTTTACAAAATAATTATGTGCAGTACAGTCTCTGGACTTAATGTATCACAAACACCATCAATTTAACAATCTATAAAAGATGAAATACTGTCTTGCCATCTGAGATTAGATGACGGATACAAACATGGATATTATGGACATGGCATAGATATTATTTATGATCATCATTTTTAATAGTTTTACAGCACACTTTAAACATAAGGGATAATTGCAGGTACATTTGCTGTCTAGAGTCATTTTGTTCTGACGTTCTTCCCCAAATGGCTATATTTGTAATTATTTTAATAATTTGAGATTATTTGAGTAATTTGAGTTTGAGTCATTTTGTTTCAATTCTGCTACCCTGCAGTATTTTACCTTTAAACTGATCTAATTATCTCGCAACAGCTATGTAAATGGAAATGATGTCACTTTCCCTTACTGATAAGATCTGATGCGCTGTGAAAATCTCGCTGAGAAACCTATAAAACTTCTCAAACCACATGCAATTTTTTATGTCAAAACTGTTACCAAAATATCACAGTCTTTCAAAACATGAACAACTTTGTAACTTTCAATTATGTTACATACCAACAGTAACAGAGTTGACAAACTGTACTGTAAATAAATCTGCTTATGTTAAAAGTAAAAAGGAAAGAAACTTGTGGTTGGCAAGCACTGCTTTATCAAAATACAGTATAATATTTTCAGTATACTGGAATTAAGTTTGTGAACTTATTGAAAAGCCTTTTTAGTTTATGTTTAACGCCATGTCAGCTTCTACGGCCATTTTTATGGCAAGAAAAAGTATACTGAAGATAAAAATTACATATACAATTGAAGTCAGATTTATTAGCCCTCCTGTTAAATTTGTATTTTTTTTGTATAACTAAATATCTAATAACTGAATTCTTTGTTCTTTGCCATGATCACAGTGCATAATATTTTACTAGATATTTTTTAAGATACTAGTATTCAGCTTAAAGTGACATTTAAAGGCTTAACTATTTAAAGGCTAGGTTAAATAGGTTAACTAGGCAAGTTATGATAATTAGGCAAGTCATTGTATAACTGTGGTTTGTTCTGTAGACAATCAAAATATATATATTGCTTAAGGGGGCTAATAATATTGACCTTAAGTATTTAAAAAAATAATAAAACTGCTTTTATTCTAGCTGAAATAAAAAAAATAAGACTTTCTCCAGAAGAAAAAAATAGGAAAATAGGAAATACGATGAAAAATTCCTTGCTCTGTTAAACATCATTTGGGAAATATTTAAAAAAGAATAAAAAT
>CAIGQV010019068.1:4965978-5050975 GCA_903798115.1 Danio jaintianensis | reverse complement strand
TGAGTCCCGGTGTGCGGGTCCAGCTCCGCGGAGGAGAGTGAAGGTGGTCCTCAGAGAGGGTGTCGGTGTGACTGACGTGTCCGGGTAATGAGCGACAGACAGGTCCACTGTGTGGGTGAAGAAGACAGGACACATCCAGAGACTGAGACGCTACAGCTCACATACAAAAACAAGAGTGAAGGAAAGACTGACACTCTCCTTCGGCGGAGAGCAAAACCAAGAGCGGCGCCACAGCGACCACTACTGCTGGAAGACCACATGACAGACCGCTTAACGTCAGCGTGCGTGTGCGTGTTTCTATAATATTAGGAGACAGAGGAATTCAGAAGAGTGCCCTGGTCACATACACTGGAGTAGATTAACAAATATGGTCTTATTTGACAGAAAACCCTCTCCGTTTTACGATGCATATAGGATATTGCATATTTTTGTTCATTGCATTTTAAAGTTTTATTTACGATACGTTTGGTCCATGTTCTTTCTGAAGGTTTCATTTTATTCCACTAGGTGGCAGTAAAGTATTTTTAAATCTTGTTTTGAACAAAATAAAAAGTTTGTATGTCTTATAAAAATGACAAGGTCATATTATTATTATTGTCATTGTTGTTATTAGGTAGATAGCTATTTAAATGTTAATTTAAAATTACTAAAAACAAACGTCAGTTTTAGCAATTACCATAAATCATGTTTTGTTTTTCCCGTTATTATACTCTTTAATTACTAGCATAAAAACATCAGAAAAGGATTATAAAATCACTAAAAACTGAGTCATTTAATTTTGCAAATGAACTCTTCATATCTTTTCATCATTCTTCATAACCTAATTCAGACAAGAAAATATGGCTGCAAAATATAAACTTTAGATAGTCCCATCTCAGGGTGTTCAATGTGGAGTCTGGATTATAGTTGAGCAGGAGCCGCAGTTCACAACACATGAGATTTGTGGAGTAGCTGCAGAGTTTAACCATATGGAGTGAAGACTGGTCATCTGCATGTAAGGTAAAAATTCTTATTATGCACTGTCACCAAAGAAAAGAAATGAGTTGTTAGAAATTAGTTATTAAACCATTATGTTGTAAAAAAAAAAAAAAAAAAGTCTTCTTTCCGTTAAGCCACCCTCTGGAAATATTTTAAA
Source organism: Danio jaintianensis (assembly GCA_903798115.1). Lineage (NCBI taxonomy): Eukaryota > Metazoa > Chordata > Actinopteri > Cypriniformes > Danionidae > Danio > Danio jaintianensis. The sequence goes on along the minus strand of CAIGQV010019068.1, from coordinate 5,049,840 downwards.
AAGTATTAGCCTCAAATTTTCACAGGAGGGCTGGGCCAAATAAAAACAAAATTCAGGTGTTTAGAAAGAGTATATTTTATTTTGTTTGACCTGCAAAATCATCTGAAAACAACACTCTGAAAGATAAACTTATGGATAGAAAGAAAACAAAAAAGCCATTATAATCTGCGCTCATAATAAATCGCGGTGGTCTTGACCGGGTTGTTCTGAAGCCCGACTGGCTTGACCGCAGTGCAACACGCAGTTATTTGTTCAATAACCCTGCTAAAAAAAACTAAAGAAAACATCACAACATTCCAACAAACAGGCATACAGTTACCATATTTTCTATTTTAAACTATAGTAAACTAAAGTTTGAAACTATAGTTTAAAATAGATGGTAAGTGGGCCACGCTGCTCCCACCCACCATAACCCAGGCAGCAGGTCCCACTACTGACGGTCCTCAGAGCCCCGTGTAGCACCCTGCCAAAGCATGCACGGGCCGCCTCGCCTCAGGGAGTGCATGAGCTAATATTATATATATATATATATATTTATTATTTTTATTTTTTTATTAACTCAATGCCACAAGAACAAGAGGTATTACATTTCACATAGTTTTCTGAAAGAGAAAAAAAAAAATAATAATAAAATAAAAAATACATTTACATGAAATTAAATGTTTTCAGTGCTTTTTTGTGTTGTGATTGTTTTAAAAGATTTACATATAATTTGAAGTCATTCACAAAATGGGAAAAGTTTGGTTTACATTGAGTGTAATCAAACAAAACAAGATTTGGATTAAACCAATTCTAAACAAAAATCTACACATTTTTCTTTTCAATATAAAAATAAAGCTTTTCTCTTCAAGATATCACGAATACCTCTGACATTGATAGAAAACAAAGAAAAAGACATACATGTTCAAACGATTTTAAAGAACAACAAGAGTAAATCAAACCCTAGACTTTAAACTTTCACATAACTGGATTCCCACATATTAACCCAGAATGTCACCGTGTAAAACTCGGAGAGAGAACAGCAACAACAAAAAAGTACAAATAAAAAGTGCATTCAGTTTCTGTAAACATCAGATTTTAAACTCAATATCTGTTTTTTATTTCTCTCTCTCTCTCTCTCTGAAATAAAATAAGTCTATTTTTAAAGATACCTCCGATTACCATATTATAACAAGACGATGGTCGGTGTATCCTCCGTTCATTCGATGATTCCATTCTGGAAAACGAAACACCAGAAAAACAGTTAATATTTCGTTTTTCTGTTTATTCTGTAGGCACAAAAAAACAAAAGCTCATCTGTTATCCTGTTTTGAACCCAAAACGGAGAATTAAAACAAACACAAAACAAAAACGAAATAATGAGTCAAAAAACTGCATTGAGTTTATTGATATGCGAGAGTTTATAGGTGCATACGCATAGATCATGTTTATATGTAGGCTATGCGAGTATAGGTGTGTTTGCATGCAGCTTGTTTATATGTATGTGCGTGTGTTAATGTGGGTGTTTATGCAAGGATCGAGTTTATCTAGGCTATGTATATGCGAGTAAGTATAGGTGTGTATGTGGGTGTATATACATGCATGCATCAAGTTTATGTATATAAGCAAGTTTCATATATATTGTTTGTTTTGAACATCCAATAGTATATATGTATATGCGAGTAATTTATAAGTGTATGTGTACGTGTTTTATGTATGAGTTGATAACCGAAGTTTGATTCAAATCCTACACAGCGCCTCATAGCTATTGACCAATCGGCAGAAAAAGGGGCGTCTCCGTCTCGTGCACGCCCACACGTTGAAATCTTGTTTTTTTTTTTGGTGTTCGTTTTTTGATCAAACGAATAAACGAATAAACGCAGTTTTTTTGACTCATTATTTCGTTTTTGTTTTGTGTTTGTTTTAATTCTCCGTTTTGGGTTCAAAACAGGATAACAGATGAGCTTTTGTTTTTTTGTGCCTACAGAATAAACAGAAAAACCAAATATTGACAGTTTTTCTGGTGTTTCGTTTTCCAGAATAAATGGAATCACCGAATGAACGGAGGATACACCGACCGAAAATCCTCTATCGTTTACCCGTTTCGTTATGTGCGCGCGTGAACTGTCAAAGACCCACATAGACGCTCCTTTGGCACTTAATAAAATCGTCCGGCCGGGTTTCTAAATTTCCTAAAATGTCCAGGATTCGGCTTCTGCTTTTTAAAGCTGTCGTTCGTTAATCGTATGCGTTTTTGCATTACCGTCCTTTTTACTTAAGCCTACTTTCGCTTGACTTTGCAGCTGACAGCGCGCGCACAGTCGCGAGAGAAACGTTTTAATCTTGTAATTATTATAATTTTGCAGACATTGTCTGTTTTTATTCCTTTTTCTCTCATTTATTTCTCATTTGCTGTATATTGTATTAATTTGATGATGTCATTAGACTATTAGGCTATTTTATATCTAAAATGCTTTGGCATTCAAGTTTGCTTTGAACTTGAAAGAGAGAGAAGCAGATTTGACATGTCAGTGAGTGCAGATGGCTCCTGAATAGCATAAAAGTAAAATAAATAGTGGATTTCTTTTTTTATTTCAACCCATTAAAAAAAAAAACAGTGTATAACAGTGTGATAATAAATAAAATAATTATTAAAAATGAAATTATGTTTTGTCTGTCGCATATAGTTAACTATTTATATCATGTGGGAAAATGGTGTTTCAATCCCGCTACCACCGCAAGTATATTTCAAACCTATGGGAAGCACATGTATATATATATTTCTCAGTAGCCTACATTTGAAAGAAATCTATTTGCTCAAGCCCAGCTGAAAACAACCGTAAACAACAACAACAACAATAGAAACCACCAAAGAACCCATATGGACAGCCAAAATGACTAATTTGAGCATGCACGTCATTCCAATGGTTTTCAAAAATATGTGTATATGCCACCTTTTCTTCCCTTTTTCAGGCAGTTTCTTGAACTTTTCCCCCTTTATGAGGAAAAACTTATGGAGTTCTATAAAAGCTGTTCGGCATTCCTTATTTTGGCTGATTTAAACAATTATAAACAACATAAACATTTTGATGTTCTGATAGTGATTCCTATGTAGAAGAATCACTTCCTGCCCTCCATCTGAATTTCGTGCGTCATCAATGACGCCATGTAAAAACAACCTATATCAGAAATGCATCTGTTAATTTTAGTTAATGCATATTGTTAATTATATTGCTCATTGTTAAGCATCACTGGTTTTCGTAAACATGTTTAAAATGTAATAAACTCCCTGTAACCACACAGCAGAACTGACTTCAGATTTTCCATCAGAAATCATTGTAATATGCTGATTTTTTTCAATGTTGCAAACAAAAGTCATGATGCTTAATACTTTTGTCAAAACCAATACACATGAGCACATTAGTCCCTTCCCCCTTTACCAATACCAGAAGTTTTGTTCCTCTCATTTTCCCAATAGGCATTTAAAGAAGTCTTTGTTAAACCGTTATAAGACATGAACAAAACCAAGAAAAGGAGAATCAAAACATACTACCAACTTTCATTTAAAGCAAAGTATGAAAATCTGACAAATAGACAAATGATACAAGACTTACAAGGCACAATATGATTTCTTTCATGGAAATATCCCAAAACCACCAGAACTCTATACTTATATAATCACAAATGTTTCAGAGTGTTCAAATCTAAAGAAATAAGCGTTTTTAACAAGTGACCTTATTCTGTGTGGTCATGCTGATGTCATACAACCTTAATTTCTGGACTGGTTTCATGGAAAACAGAGAAACAACAAAGACAGTTTCATATGTTGAAAGAGCAGCATTATAACCTAAAATGTTTTAGTGTGAGAAAACAGCGCTGCTCCTTCCCCAACTAGAAGTGGTGGACTATGGCATAATAAAAGCTTTGCTGCTTGTTCTGCAATTGCTTCAGCGTCTCATTTCACTTCAATGGCTTTCAGCTTTACTCACGACAAGTTCTGAATACATCAGCACATCCATGAACATGATTTATTGCAGGAGTCCTGTAAAATGTAGTGAAATGATTGTGCACTCAGTCATGCCCTGTTCCCATGGGGCGTCCGCATTAATGCTTGAAGGAGGGAGTGTCTGAGGCTAGGTCTTAACTAATCTGCATAAATTAGAAAATCGAGTTGTCTAAAAACGCTCCATGTCCACATGATCGTTTTTAATTCTTTCCATCATCCACACTAAAATGGCTGCAGACACTTTCATTCATGTACTGCGCATGTGCACAGACGCAAGAAGCTTTTACCTGTGTCAGACGCCTGCCGTTTATTTACTTTCCGTCTCTTTGAAACATTGTGGCAAAATGTCGAAACTGTGGTCCGCTTCTGCCGCTGAACAGTAGCTCTCAGTAAACACTCCTTTGAAGAGAGGCAATATGAAGCATGTACAAACTAACAATAATCTTCGATAAAGCTGTCAAAACGGACAGCATTCAAAGCAGCTGCTTTAAAATGTCATCCACCATGTTAGCTGAACTGGTCACATGATTAAAATGCGCCTCTGTTTTTGTTGCAGTGTGGACTGTGAAAATGGAGGCGTCTTTTAATCATGTGACCAATTCAGCTAACATGGTGGATTAGTTTTCAAATGTATTTACTTTGGACAGTTTTTTTAAAAAAAAGATACGTTTTTGTTTTCTAAAAACATCGTCTCTGTGGACAGAAGGCCAAAACGGAGAGAAAAATATGCGTTTTTAATCAAAAACATATTAGTGTGGACATGACCTGAACCTCACACAGACACGAACATCATAGTGAAGACAGCCAATCACATCCAGCTTGGACCGTGACACAAAAAGGCACAGAAGTCATAGTGGTAGTGTATAAAGATGTATATAAAGATTGATCATATAAAGTTTTCCTCCATTTTGACATACTGCTATTCTCTGGCAAAGCATGAACATGATTGGCTAGCGTCAGTTGAAAACTTTTGCAGTGAGTAACGGAGAAACACTCCATTCAAAGTCAATGGAAAGCGTTAATGTCGACACAGTGTCATCAAACTATGCCTTTGTTTGTGGTGAATACACACCCTCTAGCGGCAAAAATACTGTGCCTTTCAAAGCTTTAAATAGGGGACAGAACTAGAATCCCATAAATCAAAGCGAACGACAAAATCTAGAGATTTCTCTTGCTCACTTCTGCTCCTCGTATTGGTAGAATTATCTGCAAAGCATTATGTATTATATTATATTTATGTAGTTTTTCTACACAAATGACCTCATTAAACAGGATGGTTTGTTCACAAAATTTAAAGCAGTAAAAGCAATAAAAATAAAACACACGAGACTTCATTGCTACAGTGTTTATTTTCCCTCAGTCATTTGTAGCTGAATTGTGTCCAATAAACAGAATAGTTCTCTGAAATCTTTTACAAAATATAACCAATATTTACAATAGCTGTATTAAAAATACAAAAAGTAGATACAGACTCTGCCAGTTGTCTTTGTAAAAGACATAGAAATACACGTGATTCTTTTCGATTCAGCTGGATAGAAACACAAGGAGCTAATAATGAGTAACACTAGAAGTAATGATAACTATCACAAAGTAAATATATACTGTCATTACTGTATACTGACCATATCATGACCACCTATCCTCTATGTAACAACTATAATTTATATGTTCTGGACTACAATCTCTTGCTTGTGAACATGTGCAATAATTCATGATCTGGATTACTGACAGATAAAATTAAATAAAAACACAAAAGCATAAAATCTTTCTCAAACAGAAATGTGGGCACGTTTGCAGGAGGAGAAAAGCCATGTTTAAAACGATCATATAGACATGAGAAACATTAAACACTGATATCAGCACAGAGAGAGATGTCTGAGTCTTTTGAGGTCTGGGAGCTGCTCAGTCTTTTTTTTTTTTTTGTCTTCAAGTGTCCGAAAAGGATTACAAATCCCTCTGTGATTGATTGAAAACTCCCTCTCACATGCGCGCGCGCACACACACACATAGTTTCTTAAACATGTGACATAATAACCTGGCAGATTAAAACTTCAAATGAAATAATACTGTTTCTGTAGTTTTGGTAACACTGATAATGCATTATGAGCAACAGCTCTCATCACTATATACACTTTAAAATGAGACTACATGCTTCATTTTGTAAACGCAATAATGCGATTGTTCTTTTGTTGCCTTGTTTTGCAGAACAAAGTGCTAACATTTTCTCTGCTCCTCTTTCACGGTGATCTCTGTGAAAGTCCAGAATGCTTTGCTGTGGTTCAGTCCATTGTCATGTTTACATGTCGTGAAAGTATGGGGTGCAGATTTATGAAGTGTCCCTTGTTAAACTGCAGATATTTGTTCGCTTTCTGTAAAGAGAAAAACAAATAAGAGTTTAGAAAATTATCATTTCAAAATGTAAATAAATAAATAGAAAAATATAGATGCAAATATGACACAATGTGAACCAATATTTGATTTTTATACATTTTTTACTAATTAACTTTTCAATTAATTTTTGCATTTGTTTGGTATAATAATTGATGTATTTTTTTCATCATAACTACACAACTAAAACCACACAAATCAGTACATTTTATTTTCAATTTTGCATGCAAAACATTGTTCTGTATAACTGTGCACTTCATTTAAAATACAGAATATAAAACGATTAAATACACATAGAATAATAAGTATGCAAACATGCAGCTGGACTGATAAAGATGGACATGGATTTTATTTTATAAACAATATTACTTTCATATTTCACTTTACAATTAACAATATGCTAAATTGCTCTTTATTTCACTGTTTATGGTATAAAACTACAGCATTAAAACCATCACATAAATCTTCATTTATTTATTACTGCTAATAGACTATCTTGGCTATTGTTTAATAGCTGAATAAGTTATTTATAAAAAAAAAAAAAAGTTAAAACGTGAAACAAAAATATACAAATACAAATTTAAAGACAAACATCCAGTTGGACTGACAGAGTGACCAACCATTAATTTAATGTTACCAATACACATTATTTCCATATTTAATTTGACAATTAATAATACGCAAAAAACAGTTTTTTAACATTAAGACCATAATATGTAATAAGTAAATTTATTTATTTACTATTTGCTTGCTAGATTTATTTACTAGATGCTTTCGATTTTTTTTGTTTGTGAATCTACAACATTAGAATGATAATACGAACCAGTCCATTTATTTATTTGATTGTTTGGTTTGTTTCAATAAATTAAATAGGCAATAAAAATCAGTCAAATGTCAAAGTTATTATTAGTCTATGTCTAGCAGTTTGTAAAAATACAACTATTAGTTCTTGTCCTTTTTAAATTTTTTTACAGATAATCTTTTCCACACACTCACCATCCGCTTGTGATCGTCGTGGAGTCTGGCAGTGGCTGTATGGTGGTAATCTGCTGGACGGGTGCAGTGGAGGAGGATCACATGTCCTTTTAAGGAATCGAGATCTCTGCAGAGCTGCACTGTAGTCTGGTGGGCGTCGCCCATGAGCATGATTGTTGGTCTCTGCCTCAGCCAATGAGAGAGCAGTGTAACCCGGTGGTGTGGGTGGCGGCTCTCTGAAATGCCCCTCCCTCCGACTCACCGTGTTCTTGTTTGGAGTTTCGTCTTTTCCACCTCTGCGTTTTATCGTTCCTGTGTCTCCTTCCAGTTCATCGGCCCAGTAACCGGTAGGAGTGGTCATGTGACTTCGCCCCATCCCGTCTGACAGCATCTCCCAGCTGCGGCTGTCGTAATATCCCACACGCTGAGGAATACTTTGGATATTGTCGTGGGATCCACTGGAGCAGGACGTCCAGCTGCCACGACCGCTGTCTGCTGCATCTAGTGATGCGCGGTCACACTGATCCTGAGTCAAGGAGTAGGACCTGAGAGAAATACACAGTAGAGATTAAATTAAGAGAACAACCAACAATTTCCTAAATTTAGTCCAATGGTTTCTCCTTTTCAGTACCGAAAACCCACTCCACAGCATATTTTGCATGTCCACCTTATTTAACACACTCCATTCAGCTCATTAGCAGACAGTTCCATGTATCTGACAAGAATTTTTGTGGTAAAAATTCCTTTATTTGACAAACCCTATTTAACTGACAGTCAAATTTACTAGGTTTCACTGACTACGTTTACATGGACAACAATAATCTAATTATTTGCCTTAATCTGAATAAGACAATAATATGATTAAGGTGTTTACATGAGTTACTTTTGGAATGTTCCTTTCATGTTCCTGTTTAGATGTTATAGTACATAGTTTGATTAACATCATTACGTCACCATTCGATGCTAGGTTCCTCCGGCGTTTTACGCAACAATAGTTCGTGTTCATCATTTCACCATATGTGATTTTGGCCATTTTGTTTTTAATTTTGCAATAAGTTCAACTGCAGCTAATTTCTCACACTATGCGTGCAAACAGATGACAGCAGATACAAATTCTTAGGCAACAGGCCACCTCTGCCATTTCATATACTGACTTTTCATTCATGCCCTCACGACAAACTCGGAGGTACTGGATGAGAGCATAGTCATCATTTCCCGCTCGCACCAAAAATGTGCTCTCCTGCTTGAAGTCATTCTCATTTGTCTGGCGGCCTGACAACTGCCGTGTGTGCATTCAGCTGCAAAATGTACTGAAAAGTACTGCAGCCATGTTTACATGTCTGTACTACACTTTAATAATGCGACTAAAATAGGAATACTCCACATGTCTTAATTCGATTACCGCTTAGTTCGATTATGACTTTAGTCGGATTAAGGTAATCAAAAATCGCTGTTTACATGGTAGCCTCTCAATCAGAGTATTGTCTTAACTGTGTTAAAATCGGAGGATTGGTGTCCATGTAAACGTACTTACTGACTTTATAAGATGATGAGACATTCTAAGGGGCCGTTCACATATCGCGTTTAAAACTGCATGGAAAACACAAGGCGTCACTTCCTTCACCAATTTCAATGCACTTCTGTGCCCTTGCTGCAGCTCTGATACAAGTTGCATTTCTGGAAAAAAAATTAAAAGTACAGTGCAGTGTTTGGGTGCTCTGTGCTTGTCTGTGATAATTAGTCTAGCGTTTTTACTGAAATGTGTATATTCCATACAAAGAGTGAAGCTGATTGGTTGGGTGACACTTCTGAAAAGTTGAGACAATATAAACTCGCTGTGCTGTAGGTCTGTTGGCCTGAAAAAAGCAAGTCATTACCTATTTGTATGCTGTACATCTACATTTAAAATAATGAACTTGTGTGTGCGAAAGACACAATATGAAAACAGCCCCTGAAGTGACTGAAACCATCCGACAATCCTGATCTGAACCTGGCTGAAAATCTCTGGAAAATCCTTGGTGAAAAAAATGATGGCTAAGAAACAAAACACAGTCTGAATCTTAAAAACAGTTGATCAGGTGCACAGCAGAAGTCTTTGAGAGATTAGTTATGCCCAGTTAGAGACTAGCAATGTCCAGTGCAGTGATGTGCTGAAGTCATTCAATGCAAGGGACTCTACATCCTTACTCATATTTGACTGCTGTAACCTTCAGAGATTTTAGCTGTAATTTGTGCTACAATCATTGGTCTAATTTTGATCATTGTGCCTTCCACAAAATAAAGAGATTTGGATAAAGTGCCTTGTTTATTTAGTAAAACCCTGATCTACAAGCACTGTTCTACTTCCTTTAAATTTTGAACAATGAAGATTACATTTCCGAAAAAAAGGGGAATGTTTAACAATTACACACTAGACATTTGAACTGACCAATTAACATACAGGACTATTTTTAGTATAATCCATTTAAAATATATACACACATTACAGCTGAAGTGTGTAGAGCTCTTACCCCAGGCTTAATTGATCAGGCTCAGCCCTGCGTGCACTGAGTGGATGTGCAAGTGAATGGGGCTGAGCGTGTGTGTGGTCATCAACCATGATGAGGTCAGAGGAGGAGGAGCTTAACAGACTCATCTGATCCGATACCTCACTCACCACTAACTGTGGGCCTAGGAGAAAAACACATGCATAAAAAAAAAATCAAGCAACTAAATATACTCCTCCTTACCCTTCAGAAGTGTGAATCTTTGAATCTTAGTTTTCATATAATAAAAATTGATAATGAATTACTCCAATTTGTTTAAATATGCATTCCTTCAATTAAACAATCTTGCAAAAATATGTAGCATTAACTACACATGGTCATATGAATAACTGAACAGCAATGCTTCTAATTTCAGTTAACATTGTATTGATACTTCTTTACATTTATCCAAAGCTTTGACAAGTTTGACAAACTGTAAACACAGAAAGCTTCAGGTACTAATTTATTGTACATTTAAAATATTGTAAAATACAGTACATCCAAACTTTATTTTAAACCTGAAAGTAATTATTGAACTTCAATTCAGTCACAGAATTTTAAAGAAAATTATTGAAACGATGCATGAAACAGTTTTTGTAATTATGTTTAACAGTACATTTCTGTACAGTAATTACAATAATAATATTGATGGCTGCTTTTTTTTTTTTTTAAACCCTAGAGCTTTTATTTAGTCAGAAACCCGTTTTGATGACGTTTGTGTGGAGAAGCATTTATTAAACAAAGCTGTTCTGAGCCATTTAAAACACTTTGATCACACTGCTACATTTAATGCACTGACAATGCAATTTAAGCAAGTTCATAACTGTACTAAACCATCTCACATTCTCAGGAATTGTAAGTATTTAATATGACTTGCAATAGGTGCTAGGTACGCACAAACGCACATAGAAAATACATACCACCAACCTGACAAATTAAACATGGAACAGGTCTTTAAACAGTGCTATAAAATTGACTAACTGCTTTACTACACATCATCAGTTCATACCTTTTCTAGGTGTGCTTTGAGGTGAATTACGGGGAGAGGAGAGGAGAGATGAAGCGCTTGACTGGCTGTCCTCGGGGAGCTTTCGTTGTCTGTCGCGGCCCTCTAATGACAGAAAAAAAACAACTTTAGAGAAACTGATCACCTACAGACAAATCTCTCACTACAAACGGGCCATATATATAGGTAATCGCCAGCAGAGGGCGCTGCAATGCTGTGAAAACATTTTTGTAGGTATAACGGAGAAACATCATACCGAATGTTAACTCTTTGCTTATTGATTTCTTGCGGCCATGATTTCCATTTGTTTGTTGAGGACTGGCACTTCTCTGACCAGCAGGAGATGCATCAACCCGTCTCCTCTCACCAGAGTGCTTCAGTGCTGGAATAACAAACAAAGACATGAATTAGTTTAACATAAAACTTAATGTTTGGATTTTTTGGAACATATACCAAAAGTCTTGGATACAAATTATGGAGCAACATTATTCATTTGTAATTCTGTATTTTCTCAGTTCCAGATCATTTACAACATTCTCTAAGAATAGTTCAGTGCTATATACAGTAGTCAACATTTGAAGTGGATCAAAAATGCTTATCAAAATTGTCCTAAGGCAAGAATGGGTGTTATTTAATAGTTTTAGGATAACTTTGATGAAAGTTGATGGTCCACTTCAAATGTTGACTTATGTATATATTTGTAGCCTGAACATTTGCATTAGAGGAACAGTTTGCCGCAAAATGAAAATTAACCCCAAAATTAACTCCTCAAGCCATCCTAAGCGTATAGGATTTTATTTTTCTGTCAGACGAACACAGTTGGATTCATTTAAAATTTTATCCTGGTGCTTCCATGCTGTATACTGATATTGGATAGTGGCTTTTATTTTGAAGCTTCCCAAAGCACATAAATCAGTCGTAAACTAACCCATACACAGCCAAGGGGTTACCGCATATGTTATAAAGCGGATCAATGCATATTTGGCAAAAGAAATATCAGAAATGTTATATTATAAACTCCAATTACTGACTTCAGGTGGCTTCTGAATGCATGTTAAGTATTACCCAAGATGGGCAGACACATAAACATGACAGTGTAAGAAGAGTAATATAGTAAATAACGTAACACAGTAATGCTAAGCCAACTAGTTCAACTTCTTGTTCGTTGTGGTCTTCTGTGGTAAACAATCTGTGTGGTAAGTGGTTCCTGTGAGACGTGTCTATTCCCGGAGCTTCTGCTATGAATGTGTCTTACGTCAGATACATCAGTCACGCATAACATGCATTCAGTCCTCACCAGAAGTCTATGATTGGAGTTTATCATTTAAAAATGTGAAATATTTTTGTTACAAAAACGCATCAATCCACTTCGTGATCCACGCATTAACCCCCTGGCGGCGTATGGGTTAGTTTGATGATGGATTTATGCGCTTTTGGAAGCTTTAAAATAAAAGCCACTATCCAATAGCATTATACAGCATAGAAGCCAGGATAAAAAACTACTCTGTCATATACACCGAGGATGTCTTGAGGGAGTAAATTATGGGGTAATTTTCATTTTGGTTGAACTACTCCTTAAACATTTAGTTTTTTATATTACATTAAACAAAATGACATAAGTATATATTAATTGCCTAAAATGTCTTTACCATATATAGGTAATCACCAGCAGAAGGCGCTGCCCTAAGAAGTTGGCAAACCTAAGAAGTTATGGTTTTCATATTACAGTCGTGGCCAAAAGTTTTGAGAATGACACAAATATTAGTTTACACAAAGTTTGCTGCTAAACTGCTTTTAGATCTTAGTTTCAGTTGTTTCTGTGATGTACTGAAATATAATTACAAGCACTTCATACGTTTAAAAGGCTTTTATCGACAATTACATGACATTTATGCAAAGAGTCAGTATTTGCAGTGTTGGCCCTTCTTTTTCAGGACCTCTGCAATTCGACTGGGCATGCTCTCAATCAACTTCTGGGCCAAATCCTGACTGATAGCAACCCATTCTTTCATAATCACTTCTTGGAGTTTGTCAGAATTAGTGGGTTTTTGTTTGTCCACAGGCCTCTTGAGGATTGACCACAAGTTCTCAATAAGATTAAGTTCTTGGGAGTTTCCAGGCCATGGACCCAAAATTTCAACGTTTTGGTTCACGAGCCACTTGGATATCACTTTTGTCTTATGGCACAGTGCTCCATCGTGCTGGAAAATGCATTGTTCTTCACCAAACGGTTGTTGGGTTGTTGGAAGAAGTTGCTGTTGGAGGGTGTTTTGGTACCATTCTTTATTCAAGGCTGTGTTTTTGGGCAAAATTGTGAGTGAGCCCACTCCCTTGGATGAGAAGCAACCCCACACATGAATGGTCTCAGGATGCTTTACTGTAGGCATGACACAGGACTGATGGTAGCGCTCACCTTTTCTTCTCCGGACAAGCCTTTTTCCAGATGCCCCAAACAATCGGAAAGGGTCTTCATCGGAGAATATGACTTTGCCCCAGTCCTCAGCAGTCCATTCGCCATACTTTTTTGCAGAAGATCAATCTGTCCCTGATGTTTTTTTTGGAGAGAAGTGGCTTCTTTGCTGCCCTTCTTGACACCAGGCCATCTTCCAAAAGTCTTCGCCTCACTGTGCGTGCAGATGCGCTCACACCTGCCTGCTGCCATTCCTGAGCAAGCTCTACACTGGTGGCACTCCGATCCCACAGCTGAATCCTCTTTAGGAGACGATCCTGGCGCTTGCTGGACTTTCTTGGGACACCCTGAAGCCTTCTTAACAAGAATTGAACCTCTTTCCTTGAAGTTCTTGATGATCCTATAAATTGTTGATTTAGGTGCAATCTTAGTAGCCACAATATCCTTGCCTGTGAAGCCATTTTTATGCAACGCAATGATAGCTGCATGCGTTTCTTTGCAGGTCACCATGGTTAAGAGTGAAAGAACAATGATTTCAAGCATCCCCCTCCTTTTAACATGTCAAGTCTGCCATTCTAACCCAATCAGCCTGACATAATAATCTCCAGCCTTGTGCTCGTCAACATTCTCACCTGAGTTAACAAGACGATTACTGAAATGATCTCAGCAGGTCCTTTAATTACAGCTATGAAATGCAGTGGAAAGTTTTTTTCAGGATTAAGTTAGTTTTCATGGCAAAGGACTATGCAATTTATCTGATCACTCTTCATAACATTCTGGAGTATATGCAAATTTCTATTATAAAAACTTAAGCAGCAACTTTTCCAATTTCCAATATTTATGTAATTCTCAAAACTTTTGGCCACGACTGTAGAGGTTAATATATATTTGATAAAATGAATTAATATATAATAAAGCCACTTTATTTAATATAAAAACAATATAATGTGCACAATATACCTATTTAATCATTTAAAAAAAATCTATTTATTTTATTAAGGATTTAATTCAGAATCATTTATATCAGCCGTGCAATGCATTGTAAAAACTATTATATCCCACAGCTCTACATTGCAATATAAATGGATCATAAACAAAAAAAGACCAATAACAGGCTAACTGTTCCACGATTTTCACCATGCAATACTGTTGTCTTGTTTCCTTGATAAAAACTTGATATCATACAAGAACATAAAAGAAATGGATTCATGACCTGATCGATTTAACTAAACTTTTCAATGTAGAAACATGTGCATGAGAGATTGACACTAAAGATGTAAGATGTTGAGGGATATAAACATTACATTTTTAATGATCATAGCTTCCGAGCATCCCAAAAGGTCTACATATTGATAAATAATGTTGTGACAGCTGTTTTAACGTTAAGGTTTGATTGAATAATGATTGAATTGCCTCATTACAGTTATGACATAGTTTGACAACAAGCAAAAAATGCTAATAAACAAATGAGATCACCACATTGAAATGGATAATTATATAGTTTTTTTATTCTAAACTAATCACATTAAATATTAAAATCAGGGATTTGTGTTAAGGTGTGTGTGACTCACTGGAACTGTTGGCAGGCTCACAGGTAATGGAGAGCTCATGAAGTGTGTCTTCGTTGCTCTCGTTTGAGTGTGTGTCTAGATACTGGCGCACTCGTCTGCTCATCATCTCCACCTCATACAGCTTCTTAGCACTGAGGAAAGAGC
Organism: Danio jaintianensis; assembly: GCA_903798115.1. Taxonomy (NCBI): domain Eukaryota; kingdom Metazoa; phylum Chordata; class Actinopteri; order Cypriniformes; family Danionidae; genus Danio; species Danio jaintianensis. The sequence goes on along the minus strand of CAIGQV010019068.1, from coordinate 5,034,836 downwards.
TCCGCCTGCCCCTCCTCTTTCCACCCATCGTTCCAATGTCAGAGAGAGAAGAGCTGCTCACCTGACTTAGAGACCTACACAACAAAACAAAACACACATAAATTGTTAAGCGCAACCTGTCAATGCATTAAAACAAAAGAGGAAGTTAGCAATACAGCTATATAGACAAGCCATGAATGCTGCTGGAGAATTATCATGGCATTTTTTTAACATGCACAAAGAAGAGAATTGAGATGGGTGACTAATTGTACAAAACCACAGGTTAATTATTTGTTCATTATGACTAGGAAGTAGAGACATGAGTAACTAACTAGTTACAATTAGTAAAACAGCAATCAAGTAGTTACTAATTAACCAGTAAATAAATACAAATTATGTAAAAAAAAAAAAAAAAAAAATGTTGGGGAGGGTGGGGTGCAAAACATAAAAAAATTAAAATAAAAAATATACTGAAAATATTAAAATTATAGAGATAATTTAAATGGAAATTAAAATCGCAATACCTCACCTAATATGACATTTAATGTTACAGCTATAATAAAGGTTGTTAAAGAATAATCAAATGATATTCTTATATCATAGTAAAAACTATGATAAAAGAACAATATCTTATTAACCCTACAACCTTCAGACAGGCAGAAGCACCTGGATATTTATAAATATTTATTGCCTAATTATTTAAATAACGAATATATTACTTCAAATGAAAGCAGCAGAAAATTTAAAAAAATTAAAAGTAAAATAAATCATGAGGTTTTCATTAACTCTTTCTTTGTTGTTATTAAATAAACTGGTATTGATAGTGTAACATTAGTAAATAAAACATCTGAGGTGTCTCCACTTCAACACTGCATGCCTCTTCTTACATAATTAGCAGAATTACTTCTATGTAACCATGTAAATCATTGCTCAAAATAAAGCACATAAGAAAAAGTCATGCCTTTAATAGAGAAGTGACAGTGCAACCAAAACATGCCACGCTATGAAAGGAAGTGTTAGTGTTTTAGTGAGCAACACATAAAAACATGACAGTTAACAGAGAAAGTGAAGGACAGAAAGAGAGAGACAGTACCAGTCCCACTTACCCAAGACTCCTCCACTTTTTCTTCCTAAAACACAGTCGCAAAGAGTCGAAAAACAAGAAAATGAAGAGATTAAGAAAGAGCAGACAAAAAGACACATAGACAGTAAAGCCCATATAGATTAAAAGGCCCAAAAACAAGAAGACCAGTAAGACACCAAGCTCACAAATGGCACAGAAACTATCAGCAATGGATATATGCCATACTTCGTATAAAACTATATACCAATACCTAGTACACTGCAAATACAGCAATTTAAAGCTTCAACAGCATTTTGAAACATCACAGTTGGGTATCTTAGCTTCTAAAATGAGCACAGGAGTAAAAAGAAAAAAAAACTGCAGCAGAAATTCTTCTGTATCGCAGAGGGGCAACCAGCTATTATTACAAGAAATAATATTGTTAATACATGTAAAAATGTCTAGTCATGATTTGATGTATAATTCAGGGTACCCACTGTTTCATGGACACCGAATCCAAGGACTTTCAGAGACTTTTTAAACCACTAATAATTTTAAATCGAGCACCTCTGTAATTCACACCCCCAGCATATATAGTGCCATGAAAGTCCTTTCTGTACTTAACATTTCACTTACACTTAGTATTTACATTAAAATGCCTTAACTATGATATTTTATATGTGTCATTTTCAAAAATGTTAACCGTTTTAAGCAACTATTTTTAAAGTCATGTTCAATGAACTTTAATACAATTTATTGAATTCAGTACTGGTAATATTCAAATATTCAAAAAAAAAAGTATTGTTAAAATGCATTATTTGTCATAGTTCTTGCAAAAGAGTTCAATTACAACTTTCTTTGTTTTTTGTTCAGTTTTTGAAAGCAGCACAGAACAATTGTTGCAAAAACACCATAAAATCAAAGACATGTCCTTAAACGTGCTTGAATTTTAAGTTTAAGTACTTTCCAGGCCTTGAAGTCATTTATCTGAAATTCAATTAATTTCAAGAAGCATGGGAGGAGCCCTGAAAATAACAAGCAGAACAAATAATAAATTGTTACTATGCATTAACTATTCACTTTTGATACCTAGTTTAACAACCTGCTAATTTAAAATATTTTTTGCTGAATACATGGCTGTCAGTGGGTCCAATGTTCCAGTTCTCTGCTGGTTTTGACTGCCTGTCTGAACTGAGACCTACACTCACAGCACCTAGTGAAGCCCAAACAAGATTTGATAAGTGAATTCTGGTGCGGAAGTTAAGATATACATGTTTGTACAGAGTTTAGATTGCAGGTACTTAAAACTCTCTGTAGGACAAAATTTTACTCACAGAAGCAACAGGTATGCATTATTAAGACCTTTCATTCGAGAAGCTACAAATGATGAAATCACTGCACACGGGTCCCTGTTTCTATGTGGGGGAAGTGTTCTGTTTGATCGAATGTGATGCAGGATGCGGTTTCAGGTCCGACATTGCCATTTAGTTATATGTTGACATCTGCCTGAATTTTGGTTTTCCTAAAAAGTGTCAGCCTGAGACTCTGGGCTAGGTGACATGTAATGTACATTTTATGTTTGATCATTTGTTTATTCAACAAAGACAGTTAGTTAGTCTTTAATCTGAGAAAGTTACCAACCCGCCACATATAGTGAATTTATTAAAAAATATATAAATAAATAAATCGCAGTGGGTTGCGGAAAGATATACATTTGCTTTGATTAAAACGTAAATGTTTGGTTTGTATATAGTGTGTATGAAATATTTCTTATTAGTAGATGAGTCTCTGCTGTACCTAGTCTTAAAAAGCAATGCAGGGTCCATGGTGATGGAAGCCATCCGAACCACGTGTCTGATCTCTCGTGCGATCATCCTCAACTTCTCAAAATTCACCAGACCGTCCACCTCTGAGTTGTTGCCTATAAGAACATGTGTTTGACCGTCATTTGTTGTCCAAACCAAATTGCAAATGAAGTTGCAACTAAGCTCCTAAATGAAGAGAGAAAGGCGAATGTTACCCTCATGAAGGAAGGTGAGGTCTTTCTTGATGACGGGGAACAGAGGGATCACCGGCGGCTGAAGGTTGTGTTTGTTCAGAAGGTTGCGGTATTTGGCCATGTTGCGAGAAGGGTCAAAAACATCTTGTAATTCAGCCAAAAGCTTCTCGTATTTTCCAGGCAACCGTTCCCATGTAGATCGCAAACGAGAAACTGGAGCCAGATTGAACCCACTGCAAAACATGCAAAGATACAGTTCAGAAAGCTTATAAAAGAAAGAAAATGGACTCGTTCTTGTATTAGCACCTCTGCCAATTCATGCAAATAACACATTGATGTCTATACATTTAAGAACTTTTGTCCTATAATATATTTTAATAATGTAATATAAAAAATTTATATTATAATTTAATTTGAATTATTTATTAAAAAAATAAACATGTTTCTAGGAAAACATTTCTGAGTGTGCTGGACAAACCAACTGTGTGAAGCACACTCTTTCCTCTCCATATGCACCAGACACTCTCTTATAAACACTTCATTACAAAAAAACTTATACTTAATCTATATATTGCTGCTCTCTGGTGATCTCAAGTGCTTTTTTATCCTCATTTGTAAGTTGCTTTTTATAAAAGTGTCTGCTAAATTAATAAATGTTTTTTTTTTTTAATTGCAGACATAACTGATTCAGGTTTTGGCTGTGCTTGTTGAAATGCTGTGAAAATGTTAATGAAAATGTATGTAAATTAAAATGTAATGATCACTTTATTTTTCTCAATAATACTAATAAAACATACAAATAAATAATAATAATAATTGTATTATTATAATTAAGAATCAAATAATAACATAAACCAGTAATAAGCAATAATTCTGTATAAAACATAATACTCATCATTATACAATAGAGTAAAAAAAAAAATATTATTAATAAAAAGTTAAATTTTCACATTTATTATTACTTGTGTTATTATTAAAATACTGAAAAATGCAGCGCACAATAAAACAGAGTTATCTTGATAACACTATTAGATGCATGAACTCCAGTGTTTATAGTGTATATGTATAGGCATGAAGTCTACCTGATAATGGCGAACATGGAGTTAAAGTTCTTGCAGTCGCGGCAGTGAAGAGCAATCTTAATAAAGTGCTTGATGATCTTCACTCTTTTGGCCAGGGTGGTTTCCTGAACGATCTCTGTGGCGACCCAGAAAGTCTCCTTGTTCACCAGACCCTCAAAGTTGCGCAGGTTGGTGGGAGGCTCTTGTGGGTGGAGCTTAAAGAGGTCATTGATGTAATCTGTCGGTTCGATGATGGAGAAGAGCAGATAGTTTCGTGCTGAAAGCTGATTGGCTATCTCCATTGAGCTCAAAGACAACAGAGGCACCACAGATTCTCTCTGCATCTCCTGCGCTTCCACATCCGAACACAGCGTCTCGGTTTCCATGTTGCTCTTTAGATAGTACCTGAAAAAAGCAGCAGACAAAATTTAAAGAAATCTCTAAACTGTCCATTTGATTTTATTTTTAAATTCAGCTTAAGACCAAACCTGGCACTCAGCTGGATCTTGTCAGCCAGTTTGGACAGTTGATCAGGTAGTCGTCTCTGCTTGATAACTCCCTCCTGTGTGACTGAAACCTCACAGAGCGAAAAAGCTTCAGGACTTACAGACAAGCCAAACTCTTTCATGGCCAGATTGGCAGCTTCTCTGGCTGTGGTGTCCCTATTGGCCAGTAAGTAACGGCTTTGCTGATCTGCCTTGAAAACGCGCAGCACCTGGTCTTGCAACTCTGCAAACAAAGAAAGTGTAAGCAAACCATAAACAAAGGTATACAAGAAACTTCTAAACCTCAACCAGCACTAGGATCCAAACATTCCTGCATAGCAAAGATCGCATGCAACTTCTAGAACTATATTAGATGAGTAAACAAAGGAGATGTCGATGAGGTAGATGCAAATGATGAGAGATGACGGAGACCCTGATAACAAAGACAAAGGGGTTAACTGGAGATCCAGATCAGGCGGAAGTGGCTAGATACTAGAGAAAAATGTTAAAAAGCGCAACGTCTTGAAGAGCAAAGTAGAGAGAAATATTTTTTGAAGGAGACAAAACAGGCAGAGATTTATTGGAAAGTAAAGTTATTAAAAGGACAGCTTCTTTAGTAACAAGTCGATACTTGAATAAAAGTAAAATCTGCTCTTGGTATACCACCCTTAGCGCTGACCACAAAATTTACTTCAATTGTTTTTTATGCATACTAATATTCTCTTTATATAGTCAGATCACCCAATAATCAATCTGTGAAATTGTTAGTACACTACTTACACCTAAAATGGGGGCGGATGGGGTTAGTTTACTTAACACTTTATTTACTTATTTTTATTGTTGATCACATTGTTATTTTAATTCTTTTATGTAATGGAGTAAAATTAAATCTGAATTGAAGTCATTCATTAAGTGAATAATAATAAATAATTCAGTTTTTAACAATATTTTAGTTAGCTAGTTACTTTATTGATCCAAAAGATCCCAATGCAAAATTGAAATCAATAAAGTTTAAACCACGAAGGCAAGCCTGTAGATATCATAGAAGCAATTTGCAAACTTGCCATGGTAGTGATGATGAAGTGATCCAAAGTCTTCTGTGTGTGTGTGCGCGCGTGTGAGTGTGTGTGTGTTTTCAAGAAGAAACTCATACAAGTTTTAAATAACTTTAGAGCGAACAAACTATGAGTATATTATCTTGTTGGGTGAACTATTACCTTTTACAAAATTTAAATTATGCGTACATGTAAATACTATAGCATAGCACATTATTATTATTGTTTTTAATAATTACATGGTAAATTAAAATAAGCATTACATAATTAAAAATGTTGTTAAGCAATGATGTTAACCAATGAGAAGCTTAAACAGGATCTACAGAAACAAAGATACTGTAAATGGTTACAGTGGTCTCTCAGCTATAGTTTAAAGAACAATCATTTAACTACTGGGCTTAGCCTAGTGGCAAGTTTTTCACATGGCACAATGTGTATGGAGTCTACGCCAACAGGCCACTGAAATAAAACAGACAATGTAATAAAGTGCGGAAATAGTCTCACAGCCTTTAGGGCATTTTTTATTTGATCGAGAGCGTGACTCAGGCTTGCCAGACAACCAGCAAAACACAGTATATTGACAAAAACACACGGCAACAGTGCTGCTACACCCCTTTTTTTTTTACTTTCAAGAAAATGAGAACTTTCCATAAGTCTGTTTTTATCCAAAAACAACAGATCATTCACGGTGATGCCATTAGTTTGAAAACGTTGCCACTGACTCAAGTTCCAAAAACAAATCAGATCTGTAAACGACCAATTACTACACAGGGCTGAAAAGACCGAAGAGAAGGAAAGATAGTTAGCCAGAGAAAACTGTACGACAGATTGTGATTGAGAAAGACAGACAGGCAGCTACATAAGACAGGTTTCTATGAAGACGAATCTAGAGGGAAAAAAAGGGGATCTAAATTGTATGTGTCTAAAAAGGAGACCAGAATCGCAGCAGTGCACAAATACTCACGAGTGAATCCGGGTGCTGTGAGCATTGCACAGATATAAAAGAAGGAAAGCAGGAATATATAAAGCAGCAGTGGAGCAGAATGCATATATGTGTGGTTGAATCCACAGTAAATACAGCAAAAAGAGGTAGTAATGAATTATGAGTAGCAATTATATTGCAGGTTACAATACCTCATATTGAAAAAGTCATTTAAAGCATTCATGACTCAATATCTTGAATTTTAGGGACAAACAACAGCATTCTATAAGCTATATGTAATAGTGTGTTGCATCATGTTCATCACCATTTATATGAAATATGGTTTGTGATTAAAACAGCATTTTAATTTTCAAGTATTTTATAAATGTTATATGCTTTTACCTGGTGGCTGTGTACTGTAGTCGATGATGCGTTGCTGGCCCTGTGCCAGGTCAGGGTTACTGGATGAGAGAGTTCCGCTCACTGGCATAGTGGGTGGAGTTTGTTTGTTCTGCCGTAAGCCCACAATGCTGTCATCCTGAGTCTGCCCCAACCCGAGGTCACTACACAACAAATGCCCAATGACTCAGCATGACTCGATGGAAAATGAACATTAATCTATCAAAATTCACCACATAAACCATAGGTCTTAGTCAGGGTACTGTCATATTTCATCTTATGAAAATGTAGCCACGATGGATAGAATTACAATGTGCTCAATGGTTTTACTGTTGTTCAACAACAAACCAATTGTTCAGCTGAAAAAATAAATAAATAAATAAAGATTTATGTGATTATTTTGTGTAGGACTTTTTTCTTTAATCACGTGCCATTGTTGTGACTGAGTATTTTATACCATGCAAAATTCAATATGGTGTTCAATGCTTAAATCCCTATTCTTTCATGAACATCACTAAGATGGCAAGATTCATATGATGATCTCTTCTCTTTGAACACAGTAAAGTAGGGATGGACGAAAAGGACAATTCTGGTCCAAACAGAAAATTCTGGATGGACTTGGCCAAAAACCAACACTGTCTGCTTAGTAACAGTGAGTAATTTAAATAAATAACGAAGTCATTATGTAAGACTTTTTAAATTTAAAAATAAAAAAATAAGTCTATAAAATAACCACATTTAATTGACAGTCAAATTTCATTAAGGAAAACTGTCATACCAGCATTGCCATGACAGCACAGTAGCGCTATTGCAAGCAACACAAACAAGTACAATACATAGAAATGTCCGGAATATTGAGCTATTATGAACTTTGACAGAAGCATGCATAAGCTAGTTTATGGTTCGCACCGCTGCTCTTGCGCTTTTGTCAGCACAGCAACATATCACCCTTGCATGACATTAGCTATTGAAATGTATGGATTTCATTGCGCAGCGCTTAACGTGTCTGATGTGAAAGCCGCTCTACAACGAGCAGTGACTGGCTGAAGGGAGACTCAAACCTACGCCCTGAGTGCAGTTCACAGCCATTTTTTTGGGCAAATTTTTGGCCAATAATTTCTGTGCATCCCTACTGTAGAGTCAGCAATAATATGAGAAGATGAGTTTGTGCATCTGTATACCTGTAAGGTTTCTGAGGTAGGATGCTCATACGTGTCTTGTCTAGAATCTTCATCAGTTTGTTTCGGCCGCCCACTGTATGCGCTTTGGCCTTCTTGCTGATTTTTTCTTGACCTATAACATCAGAACCAGCCCCAAGTTCAGGTATAGAATATCGACAATTTTTCTTTCCGTCACCAATCTTTGGAAGATGAGGAACACCGTTTTTCCTTTCCTCTGCCACCCTGGCCACCAACTCCTTGAAGACTGTGGGGAGAGAAAGTGAGTAAGAAATAAGAAATCTATTGAAATCAGCTATTTGTGTGTTGGAAGGTGGAAATCTCACCCAGGAGGTTGGTTTTGACACTCATACAGAGCTGTATGTTGTTCCTGAGAATTTCAGTGGCTTTGGACAACTGCACATTCTCAAAAGTCTGCCCATTCACCTCCAATATCTGCTCATGGGTGTCAAAAAGATGAGATAATGAGAGAGAAAAAAGTGTTAAAGAATGTGCTTCAGTGTCTTAGCGATATACTGATGACTGAAAGGTGTTACCTGGTCTCCACGTTTAAGCCCCGCCTCCTCTGCTTTGCTGCCAACCTCCACGCTGCTGATAAAGAGGCGTGTCCCCCGTTCAGCTCCTCCAATAAGAGTGAAGGGGAGGGGGATCTCTCGAGCCATCCTGGTTACAGTAATCACTCTGGGTTTGGCTTTAGCTGCACAAGCTATGTTGAGCAACCGCAACTGACCGGTCATTTTCTGCTTAGATAAAAAGAGGACATTGATGAGGACGCTTGGCTGATAATGTGATAATTTCATGTAAAATTTAACAATGTTAATTAATGAAAAGTTTGAAAATTAGGAATAAAGGCTTGTATACTGTTCACACCTCTCTTTCCAGATTGCTTTGGAACTCCTCCAAAAAACTGGTCATATCAGGGTCTCCTTCAAAATCACTAAAATGATTGTTAACCCATAACAGCACAACCCTGGTTACCTGTGTAAAGAGAATGAAGAACTTTGAGTCCAGTCGAACTAAAGATTAAAGTGCGTTTATTTAGTAAAGACACTGATTTGGTCAGCCTACCTTGTCCCGTAAACAGGGGTCATTAAACCAGTCTAGAAGTCTCTGTCCCAGAATCAGAGGACTGGGCAGGAAGGTACGATAGGTTAAGAGGAAGTCCTCGATATACGTGGGGTCGACGATTGAATGGTCCTCCACTAAGTGCTGCATCAGCCTCTCAGCAGTACCCTGAAAAAAATAATAAAAAATGAAAAATAAAATTGTATATGAGAATCTTGTCTGAATTGACAGACTTAATTATTTTCTGGTATAATTATATTCAAACATAACACATGTTAAGACCAAGTTTATTGGTTAAAAAACAATACAATATTACTTAAATAATTGCCTTCTATTTTAACATGTTTTAAAATTATATTTAATTCTGTAATGGCAAAGCTGAATTTCCAGCAGTCCAGTCAAGTTTTAATTGCCATGTGATCCTTCAGAAGTGAGTCTAATGTGTTGATTTGGTGTCAGGAAACATTTAATATTTTGATTAACGTTAAATAAAAAAAAAAAAAATCGTGATGTTGTGATTGTGATGCATTTTGACAATTATTTGATGAAAAAAAAAAAAAAGGTCAACAGGATTTAATTTACATAAAACAGAGAGTTAGTCTTTATATATTACATCTGAGTTATTACATTCACACAACGATAATAATAATAATAATATTTAATAATTAAGAAATCTGAATTCAGTAGAGCACACATTTAAGTCTGTCAGATGTTTTCAGAAGAACAGTAGTACCTTGACAACAATGTGGCCCTTGCGTGTGCCCGTCCTGTCGAGTTCTCTGTGTTCTTTGACCATGACGATTTCCCCTTCCTCCTCCACTCGCTGTGTGTTCTGCTCAACCTGATTCAGAATGCAGCAATAGTCCTGCTGGGCAATGCACACAAACTACGCACACAAATAATAACATTAGTTGCTGATTTATTATGTGGCTCATCATTTAAAAAAATAACATAAATGGGCCTTTTACTTTACCATATTCAATAGGAGATGAACAATTTGATTAAAATTGCATTTCAAAAATACAAATGCTGAGAATTCCCCCCCAAAAAATCTACATTTAATTTATTAAATAGAAGAGCCCATGTAAAAATCCTCAGTAGACTCACCTGACAGTCGTCCACTTTGGTTCTCATTACTCCAGTCATCAGCTGTTTCTCCATAGATGGGCAGACACCAAAACTTCCACCCATACACACACTCTCACTGCGGCCGTCCAGATAGATCACCTCTACTGCTCCATTAAGAATGACTGACCACGAGTCCAGCTGAAACCCACACACACACAATTATATGTGCCTGTTATCCTTAGAACACAAATTAGGAGATGAAATTCTTCAATGACTCCAGCCTCACCTCTTCACCGTGGTTGAGCACGATAGTTCCGGCACGTTCCACAACCGCGAACACCATAACAGCACAGAGTTCCCTCCGCACCGAAACACTCAGACTGGCAAATGCTGGAAGCTGCTGAACAAACTCCAGCAATTGCTCTGTAAACAGAATGAGAGATTGAAAGAGAAACAGAAAATGAATAACATAGAAAGTGAAAACGAAAGTGCATCATATTGAATTTCAAATCAATGAACGACTCAAGCAAAAAGTACCAATGTCATCATCTGTACGGTCCATAGGGTCTTTTTCAAGGCAGTCTCTCACGATATCCCGGCTCATAAGATGGTCCGTTCCCCTTCCTACATCTTCATCGTCATCATCCTCGTCCGAGTCCACCGCTGTTTCAGGAAGCCCACTCAGATCCATGTCCCCACACTCACTCTCAGTGGCCTGCCAAAGAAACCATGTGAGCTCTAAATGTTTGCTAATTTTGAGCTGACAGTGATCACATACAGTCAACATTTGACATTTAATTAGTCTCTAGAGGCTTTCTATCCATTGTGGGCTGCATTTTCAGATTACAAATAAATGTGTAAATCTAAAAATCAAACAAAGGGTGCTTCAGGGGTAGTTAATGTGTCGTGTTCTTTAGATAAGGGATTCATAAGATAATAATAATGGTATTAAAGGTAATAACAGCCATGCTAATGCTAAAGCTTTTTAACTTTCACTTACTTTGAGTGCCTTGGACTTATAATTTTGTTGTTTACATGAATGTGATTTGCTTGTGCACACGCATACTGGCAGAAGTGTGTGTGTGTGTTGGCATTTGAGTGGATTGTGTTTGTGCATGCAGTGGATATATGCGTGCTCATGTGTAAGGCTGATCTGTGGATCAAAAGGTGTATGCGCTTGAGGACTAACATGAATAGGTTATGGAGAGGTGACAGATGGACCACAGAGGAGGGTGGGGGGGGGGGAGTCCTCTACTGGACAGGATTTTAATGTGTGCAAGTGTGTTTGTGTGTGTGTGTTTGTCCCAGATGTTCACAATAAATCTCTGTGAGGATGTGCTTCTGTTGCAGAGTAAGAAGATTGCTTTCTAGCGGGATACAGTCTCTTGTCACCTGGTAAATGTCCGATAGGCTGCTGCTTCCTGAATCACTGGCGATGCTAGAACGTGATTGGCTGGAAGTCATATGAGAGTGGCAACTGTCGGAGGGGTGAAGCTTTGAGAAGTCGGTTGGAAGCTGTAAAAGAAATGTATACTATTAGAAAAAAAAACAAGCAGAACAATATTATATAGACAAGAATAATTTCAATAATATATCAAATTAATTTGTAAATTTTATCTGAAAATACATTAAATCGTTTAGATTTCATCAGCATTTTTTTTTTTCAATGTTTTAAAAACCTTTCAGCTTAAGTTCCTGCAGTATGGCACTAAGTTTTAAAACTGCATGTATGAGAAAAAGAATCATATAAAACTAAAACACATCAAATGTTCCCTGACAAACCTTGCGAGCATTTGTGCAAATAGTCTTTTTCCCCCACATCCAAGTTGATCAGGAATCTAAGGATTAATTTTAAACCCCTGTGTGAGTGTCAGCACAATTACTCTTTAGTGAAATGAATGATGTGCTCTCGCACACCAGTTCAGCTTAATGATGGAATTTAATAATAGAAGATTCTAATAATCCATCTACTAGGATTTGTTGATAAAAATAAACAAAAACAAACAGTATTATTGCTAGCACTGTAGCACATAACCACCATGTACACATAAGTGGTTTACGATAACTGCACTGCAATTTTAACTTTAAATATTCATTCATTCATTCATTTTCTTTTCGGCTTAGTCCCTTTATTAATCTGGGGTCGCCACAGCGGAATGAACCGCCAACTTATCCAGCATATGTTTTTACACAGCGGATGCCCTTCCAGCTGCAACCCATCACTGGGAAACATCCATACACGCTCATTCACACACATACACTACGGACAATTTAGCTTACCCAATTCACCTATACCGCATGTTTTGGACTTGTGGGGGAAACCGGAGCTAATTTTAAATATTTTAGAGAAAAAATTTTCTATCCATTATAGTAATTTCCATGTCTTTGAGGTCAAAATTATTAGCCCTCCTGTAAATTTTTTTTTTCTTTTTCAAATATTTCCCAATGATGTTTAACAAAGCAAGGAATTTTTCACAGTATTTCCTATAAGATTGGTCTTTCTTCAGAAAGTCTTATTTGTTTTATTTCGGCTAGAATAAAAGCAGTTTTAAATTCTTTTTAAACCATTTTATGCTTAATATTATAAGCCCCCTTAAGCAATATTTTTTTTCGATTGTCTACAGAACCAAACATCATTATACAATGATTTGCCTAATTACCATAACTTGCCTAGTTAACCTTTAAATTGCACTTTAAGCTGAATACTAGTATCCTAAAAAATATCTAGTAAAATATTATTTACTATCATGATGGCAAAGATAAAAGAAATCAGTTATTAGAAATTAGTTATTAAAACTATTATGTTTAGAAATGTGCTGAAAATCTTCTTTCCACTATACAGAAATTGTGGGAGGGAAATACAGGGGCTAATAATTCAGGAGGGCTAATAATTCTACCTTCAACTGTATATATTGGTGCTATGTGTAATATACAAACCAACACAGCACCAAAAAAAAAAAAAAAAAGCTCCAACGAAATGTAAATCTAGAGCATCTGTGAAGCACTAAAGTATGCCTTTAATCACTAATGCATGGCTTTAATCAGTTAATGAACCAAAATAACGATTATACCTGCTAGCACACCCACACCAACATACTACTGTATAACATACCCTGAGGCTTACTACATTACAAATTGATGGGTTCATGTACTTATGCCCTAGATCAGCTGGCCTACATACAGTAACCCTACAACAAAATCACATGCAGAATACTTGCACGCGACTCAAAAACTCAATAGCATGATGGTGAAATCATTGCAATGCCTATCTATAAAAATCACACAGAAAAAAAATCATAATGGTAACCAACTTCAAAAGAGCAAGAAATATATTTAAAGTAAAGTAAAATGTAATAAATTTTGAACAACGAAACAAGAAACCAAAAATGCAGATTAATAGTATAAATAAAAATAATTTAAATGAAAAACAATCAACTTCATAGCATTTAAATTGCACAAAATAATATAATCAGCAACCAAATTACATAGAATAATCATTTAGATAGAATTTAAAATACAAATAAAACATTGTGAAATTAATTAAAATGACAAAGTCCAACACTAAAACAGACTAACTCCTGAAATTTAATTCAAAACTTCCAAATATTGAGTTCAGAATATATTGAGATACTTGCTCATTCAAAATAAGGCTTTTCTACAAACATTAGTCCATCAAATTCAGCCGATCCCTGATATTTCACAAAAAAAAGATAAACGCATGAACATGTTTATTTACAGAGTTAACATATGCATGCATGAATTTAGCCTATGTGCGCAAAAGAATAACACTTCTCCACACTGTTTTGTGTGTGTATGTAATACTCACAGTCCTGCTCTCCTTTCCCCTGACTCCATACCCATGAGACAGAACTAGTTGTCTCATAGCCTGCAATACTGAATGCCCAACCATCCTGTGTGCATTTAAACTAACCTTGAAAACATTATCGTCCTCTTTTTGTAAAACTAACTATCCCAACTACATCAACCTGAAATTCAAATATCTCTCTCTCCACAATACACTCTAAGAGAGAGAGAGAGAGAGCCTCTTCTCTACTGAAATCTGCCCATCACCACAGTAACAGACAGCTCTCTGGCAGAGCGGGATGCTTCTGTAGACACACTTTTCATCTGACCCTGCCCCTGCATCCCATTCACACACGCACACACACAAACGCGAGATCATGGGATTATCAAGAGGCTGGTATTGTTTAAGCGGAAGGGGGTGGGGGGGATGGTTGACACCCACTGCCCTACTAAACCAGTCACCAGGGTCAGCCCAGCCGTGACTGACAGCTCACTGAACAATCAGGATGTCACATATATCTAAAAAGAGCCCGGCTCTCTGCTGTCAATCATTATCAGGCCCATCCCAAGTGAGAGGATAATAAAAAACTAATGCAGCGAGAATAAATGCTCAAAGTGCCACAAGGGGAAAACAGAGAGTGATGGAAAAGAAGATAGGGAAGCTTTTACCAGATTACATTAATAAAAATGTTACTAAGACTATGGCTCTGTTCCAAAACTTAGTGACCTATGTTTTTTTTTTAGAAAACACAAAATCTCTTTTCATTGTTATGCGGAAAATGCTGCAATTAAATCTACCCATCAAAACTAGTAACAGAGACTCAGTTCAGGCTTTGCTCAAATTGTATGAGAGATCTTAAGGAATAGTTGGACCAGAACTTATGTTTTAATGAGAATACAATGTAAGTTGTTGTTGTTTTTGATTGTCCTGGAGATTTTAGTAGATGTGTTGATGCTCTTGGTAAGTTGGTTTTATATGGTCGTCCATCTATCGACAAGCTTGGTGTGATTTTTCATAATAACTTTCAATTTGATAAAGAGATCAGTACTGTAGTGAGTTGTTGTTTTTTTCCAGTTGAGGCCTCGTTAGGAGTTTGAAACTGTAATTCATTCTTTTATTATATCAAGATTAGTCTATTGTAATTGTTTATATGTTGGATTAGATCAGTCATCTCTTAAAGTTAGTCCAACACGCAGCAGCTCGACTATTAATTGGGACTGTGTGAGCATATTGGCTCACACTGCTTTTTGTTTTGTTTCTAGTCTAAATATCTAAAAATTATTATAATCAAGAAGTATTTTCTACACAAGCAAAAAATATCTTCTTGTTTTCAGAAATAATATGTCAAAATTAAGTGAGTTTTTCCTCTTTTCCTTTTGCTTTACAAGCAAAATATTGTGCCAATGGGGTAAGCAAAATGATCTTTTTTCACTTTGAAATAAGATAATTTTGCTTACTCCATTGATTTTAAGGAAAAACTCACTTAATTTTTACATTATTTCTTAAAACAATAAAAAAAAATTTGCTCATTTAGAAAATGCTTCTTGATTTAAGAATTTTTATATACATAAACTAGAAACAAGACAAAAAAAATCTGAGTAAGAAGATTTATTTTTTGCAGTGTAGACTCGCTCCACTGGCTCTCTGTCAATTTTAGGTTTGATTTTAAGATATTGTTAATTATTTTTACGATTTTACAAGGGTTGGTGCCACATTAATTGACTGAATGTTACATGTTCACACACCGGTCAAGAGTGGTTTTTTTTTCTGGACATTGTAAAGCACTTTAGTAAACGACTTTAGTATTTTTAATTGTGCTATATAAATAAATTTTGAATTGATCTGCCTTGCTGTGTTCTAAGGTGCCGTTTACACTAGTGCATTTTTGTTTTTTAAACAGAATTTTAGAACTGAACCGACTGGTGTTTTAATTGCATTTCAGAAAAAAAAAAAAACTCCGTCTACCATATACAGCCTGATGCCACGGTCACACTAGAGTTTGAGCATGCGAAATTCTGTTGTACGGCGCTGCGAAAAGGGGCGGGATTAAACGAGATGATTAGACATTTAAAAAAGCGAGCGATTGGTCCATATTTAAAATTTCTGGCCAGAGAGGTCATGTTTTGATCATCGATTGGTCTCACGCAGTCACGTGATGCGATTTCGCAGGTCAGAGTTTACCAAGCTTGAACTTTGCAACTCAGCGAACTGCGAAACTTGTCGCACGAGCTTGCGTTTCCGATCTGACACATTCGCGTGCGTATGAATGGAAGTCTATGGGGAGAAAAGTCCAGTGTGACCACGGCTTTAGGCACATGCTATTTGGCATGCATATACTTTGCCGACATGCATATTTGCAGTCTACCGCTCTTGTAAGTTTCATATGAAAGAGGTTTGACAAATCAGAGAACTATAAGCAATAGTTCAGAAAACCTGTCAGACAGCATTGTGAATAGCTGGGCTCCGTTTTATCTATAATGATGAAACACAACATCAGAGTTACAAAATCAAAACAGCATCTTCAGCATTTAAAAGATACTCCGTTTTCGCAGTTTGAAGACAGCAACAAATGGTGATCTTCACGTGAGGTGCTGGAAGACTACATTACAACTGAGTTTTGCTTGTATTCTGCTAAGCTAAGAGCAATGCATACCCTTAGACAGTGTAAAGAAACGGATTTAAATTGTATTACTTTCTCATAACATTTAAAGCCTGGGAATACTTGTAAGCATGTAAGCCTTTTAAAGTATGCTCCACTGACTATCAACACAAATGGACCCTTTTGGTGGGTCCCCAGTACCTAGTGAATCTTTGAATCACTCATTCACTATTGTCTGCATAAATATCAGTAGAATGCAAAAAATTCTGTCAAAACATGCATGAATGTGAAAGTTGCAGTGCTTACCTTGTCATACTTAAAAAAAAAAAATTAAAAAAAAGATAATGATATTGTTCTAGGGTGTGAGAAAGTATGCCAATGAGTCTATGCTGAAATAATGTTGAAAGAGTAAAACTGTCTGCACTATATGAGAAAATCAAGCTATGAATGAATGAACCATTTACTTGTTGTCTCTGCATATAAAGCTGAAAGGATAAGGTATTTTTAACAAAAAGATCAGAAAAAAACAAACAGCATTGAGGGTTAGCAATTAATAGAATAAGTAGGTAAGTTACCTGGGATTTGGGGCATTCCTGCAGCAAGACAAAATAAGACACATTATTACACAATCCACATCTTAATATAAAGACAGTAAATGTTAAAGAACAAGACAAGTGTCAGATAAGCTCTGTTTTGGTTTCTCAAACTGTGGTTCTCAAACCTTCCATCTTGAATGTCATCTATTTTCTAATACAATATTTAAAGCCCTTATTTAAACTAAATATTTCAGTTTTAATTATTAAATGTTTGTCTAATTATTAGGTTAAAATTTGTTTCACGCAAATAAAAATGCATTAACATAGTTAACTGAATTAACCACTATTAATTTGTGGGATTACAAAATTATCAATATGCCAAAACTGTGATCTTCAACAAAAACTACACTTATTAAAAAAAACGTGATTTTAGTTGACATCTTACTTTAATTTATTTAGTTAATTTTTATTTAAATTTAATGTTTTTTTTTTTTTCGAATTTCAATTAAAATCTGAAAATTAGAACATTAGAACACAAATAATTTATGAATTTTAATGATTTGAATTAAATATAAGGGCTGCCCTGATTAAGAACCACTGGGTTAAGATGTAAACAATCATAAAAGTGAAATCAAGTGAAAAAAAAAAGTTTATTAAGTTATTAATAATCACCTTAATAATAATATTAGTAATATTAAATTATTATTAAGGTGAAGTACATTAGTTATTTCAACAGAAATCCATGTGATTGATTTTCATGAGAGGGTAAAAAAATTCCCATGCAGACTTTGCAATGGATTCAAGCTGGTCACATGAAACCACCAACTTTCATTTGAATGTGACTTGAGTGTGTGTGTGTGTGCGTGTACGGAACTTCCCCATAAAATGTACTAAAGTGTATAATTTTTGTGTATTTGTGCGTGAGAGAGAGAACGTACTGAGTGGTATCCAGGTGGCAGAGGGGGCTTGCTGACTGGATAATTATCAACGGTATCAATTATGGTCTGGCGCTCTCCACGCTGGTTGATCTTTCGAAACCTTCTCCTGGACTGTCGATGAGATGCTTGTCTTTGGAAATACTCGTCATTGTCATCCATGTAGTCCACCTGAGAGAGAAGAGAGGGAGGAAAACTGTATTCCGATCTAATGGACGCATGGCTTACTGCACCATCCACCAGCCTTTGTAAACTCACCACAATCATTTCTGAAGCCTCAAGGACGATACACTCACAACCACGACGCAAACTACCAGCAGAACGCTTACCAAAACTGAAATGAAACAGCATTCGTGACACAAAACAAAGAACAAGACAAGACACAGAAAGGAAGAATGAGGCAAATCAAACACAAAACACTGGTACCTGCTGCGGGGCAGAAACATAGACTCCTTTATGAAGACCGAGCCAGACAGGAGGATATACCAGCAGGTCCCGATGTCATCAGGACTAGAATAAACACACACACAGATATAAATATTACAACCCTACACACCATTTCTATTTTAGTCCACTCTTACTATATTCTGGGTGGAGCAGTGACCTAACAATAAATGTGTCATAATAAGCAAAGGAAACAAATGTGATGAATCATAAATGTAGCTGAATGAGTCTTGGTCAATTCAGTATTTCCCAGAGCATAAGGGCATCTGTGGTTTGCTGGTCTAGTAAAGTCAGTCAAGAAGAGTCTGTCTGACAAGCATTAAAAATGACCACTTTTATGAACAAATCAATATAAAGTGTTAATATCTAAAACATTTTAATCAAGAAGCATTTTCTAGACAAGTAATAAATATAGTCTTGTTTTCATAAATAATGTCAGAGTTGTTTAAGGAAAACAAGCAAAATAATCTGCCAATGGGGGTAAGTAAATTGATCTTATTTCAAAGTAAAAACAAGATTATTTGACTTTGACATTGGCACATTATTTTGCTTGTTTCAACTTATTTTAAAATTATTATTTCTGAAAAAACAAGACAATATTTTTTGATCAAATATCTACAAATTCTTAAAATTAAGAAGCATTTTTGACTAGAAACAAGACAAAAACTATAAAGAAAGAAAGCATTTTTAGCAGTGCTACATTTGATTAGAAACATAAATATTTTTTTTCTTTTTAACATTTTATTTTAAAATAGATTTTAAAATAAAATGTATTTTGGTATGACATGTTTGAATTTGTCAACATGTCATTCCTTCAGTCTTCAGTGTCACAGAAATTATAATCTTTTTTGGAAACAATTCAATAATTGAAGTTCTTTTTCAGTTACATTATAGAGGTCTAGTCAGATATGTTTATTATACATATTTGGATGCAATCTAGTGACAAGTTCTTCCCCAGAAGCACCTAATTTAACAGTTTATTCCCTAAACATGACTTTGTTTCCCAGCCTGAAGCAAGCCAAAGAAAAGTATGTTATGCTCATGTGCAGTATGATTTGGTGAACAGACTGTTGGTGGTCCTTGTGCAATGGCATCTGAGGTTGACACTGGTGGCTTTCAAACTATGCTGAGGGAAACCGTATGAGCCTACGCATTTTTGCACAACACAAATCCCGAGTGAAAAGAAGCATATGGCTGATGTTGTATGTTTTGGAAAGTCCAAGCTTTGACGGCCTGGTTAATGTAGGCATTGCACCACAGTGAAGATTTACGACAGATAATGGAAGGTTACAGTTAGAAAAACGTGAGGGGGCAAAAATGGAGGGAAAGTGAATGGGGATGGAGAATGTTCCAGTTTTGTTGGGTTAGTGTGACTGCATTTTTTCCTTTGGAAATTCTTGACCTGGAATATGTAATGCTAGGTTCACTCAAGCATGAATTAAAAAACGTAACAGTCCAGATACATTTTAGATAAAACAATGAAAGAACCAATGCCATTTGAACCAAATCAGGCCAAAACTAACTTTCTTTGGAGTTTTTTTCTTTTTTATTGTAATTTCTTTTGTTCAGTAAATAGGAGTCAGATATTTAAATTTTATGTTTAATACTGTAAAATGGCTTGCTTTAGGAGAAAAGAAATAGACTGTAACGAGCGCTGTATAATATGGCATGACATTTTATATATAAGTGTTTTATTATTTTCTTTGAGAATAAAGAAGCATCTACACTGCATTGTGAAAACAACACAATCTTATGGCAATTTGTAACGTTATGATTTAGTGGCTAATTCATATTAATTTGTACAATGTCAGTCATACATTTTTGTACCATTTGCTAATGAGGCGTAGGTTTAGGGGTGGGGTTTGGGAACATGCCTCTATTAAAAAAAAAACATATGTGTTTTCATATGAATTAAATCATATAAATTCATATGACTTAGCGTCTTTTCTGAAAATATGTAAAACTTCATGAGATCAGGCTGGTGAAAATGCTGGTGTTCTGTTTCAGAATAGACAGGCTAAAACAAATACTTTTGAAAACAAAGGCACGACTGTCCACAATCGCTCTCTTTTTAACAACAATGCCAACCAAAATAAATAGGTGCATTACCACCTATTTGTGAGAGAGAGAGTTCTATATTCCATTTAGCAATCTCATTTCTCTAATAAAATCAAAGAAGACTTTACTTAATTTCTTTGACGAGTCTAGTCTGGACTATTGCATATCATTCCCTGATTCGTCAAGCCACTTTCATTTGACTATTACATAACCGGTAGGCAGCAAGCACGAATGGCAGCAAAATATGTGCAAGCGGTCCCTTTCTGGCACGGTAACAGGTTATTTTAATTTCTTTGACATTTAAAACACTTGCACTGATCTGCTGCACTTAATAATACAACAATCTGTTGTTAGAATGACAAAAATTTATAAAAGTTACATATTTGGGCTGGTCTGCCTCAGCCTTCTAACAGTATTTGTCAATGTCAAAGTGACTGAGATGGCCAATCATATTAAAGCAGGCAGGGTTTACGAGACATAGAACTGGAGAACAAAGAGTGTGTGTTAAGATTGAAGAAGTGAATCATTTAAAATATGACAACTGCATTATGTTACAAATGTTAAACAACTGTCGGTAATATCCAGTAGTGCAAACTACTATTCTTTTTCCTCAAATTCAGCCTTTTGAATAGAAAACACAGCATATTTATGTGATTTTCTGTATTAATTGATATTATGCTGCTAATACTGTTGATGAGCTTAACTTGTACTAAACGCAGAACATTGCTTAAATTGCTTCAGCAGTATCCCGAAGCAAATGGTGGTCCTGACAGAAAGCTTAATTTCAACGAGCAGTGTGTGTGTCCATATTCAGAAAGCCGTTAGATGCTTAATCCCCGTCTGTAGATGCACATTACAGATTTAAATGAACTGAGCACCAGACAGATGTCGGTGTGTGTTTGTGTCCGAGACAGAGAGAGGGAGAGTGAGCAGATGTGTGTGTGGATGAAATCATCCTCGTGACTTTGATGTAAACCTCTGATAAACTGACCTAGATAGAGATACATTTTCTGACAGCCTTTGTGAGAGTTTATTGAGTGCATGTGTTCAGATACTCACTAATATAAAACCTCATTAGCTTCATGCTGTTCATATCGAACTGTCTCACACATCAACCTGGAATGAAATAAACAAAGTTAATCACATCTGCTCTGTTATGAAGTAATGAAAAAGCACTCACACACACAGACACAAATACACAAATGTAGTCTTTTACCTGAGCTGGTGTTCCCTCAGGTTGGACAGAGCTTCCATGCCATGGAGGTATGAGTACACGATCTGCAGATCCTGAAAAACACAAAGAAATAGAATTAATTTCTATTTCTCTAAAATTCTTCTATAATTTCTATAGTGTTAATGATCACACTGCTTTATATTGATGCCACTTTTCATAAAAAGGGAAGAATCTGGTCTCCTGTGACCTTTTATTTATAAACATGCATAATATTTAGCGGTCACAGCGTTTGCATGAAACCCTGTTATCAAATGATTTCACAATTAGAATTCTTGATTTATTTATTTATATGGCCATTTCATTTGTTCATTCAGTGATGAAATTATGATAATTAGACATCTTATATTCTAGTAAAAAAACTTATAAAAATGACAAATAAAACAAACAAAAAAAAGATTGAGGAAAGATTGATAACTTTTTGAAGTGCTTTTTCACTGCTAATATGTGTTGAGAAAAATGAGCGGAAAACAAACCCAAAAAAAGATTTAAGATGTTTTATACGGACACAAAGCATGTCAAACATAAAAAATTCATTTTCTTTTCGGCTTAGTCCCTTTATTAATCTGGGGTCGCCACAGCGGAATGAACCGCCAACTTATCCAGCATATGTTTTGCGCAGCGGATGCCCTTCCAGCTGCAACCCATCACTGGGAAACATCCATACACACTCATTCACACACATACACTACGAACAATTTAGCCTACCCAATTCACCTATACCACATGTTTTTGGACTTGTGGGGGAAACCGGAGCACCCGGAGGAAACTCATGCGAACACGCGGAGAACATGCAAACTCCACACAGAAACGCCAACTGACCCAGCCGAGGCTCGAACCAGCGACCTTCTTGCTGTGAGGCAAACGTGCTACCCACTGCGCCACCGTGACGCCAAAACATAAAACAACGCAAGATTTTTTTTTAATCCGTGAAAAAAAAAAAAAGATACATTTTTATTAAACCCATAAAATTACTATGATTGCCCTTGCTTTTTAAAATTATTTTTATTACTATGCTTTTATTATTTACTTTACCGAAGAGTCACTAAAACCATAAACACAGAAAAACTTATTTAAAACCTGCCTGTATATACATCAAAGATCCAGTAGGAGGTGCCATATGTACCCAAATATACATAGCAGTGACAAATGCATACCATTGACCAAACACAAAAGAACACACAACCTTCTTTAAACACTACTTAACTCCACCCATCCTGAGTTATACAATCAGCGTTTAACAAGAATGGAATGTTTGCAGATACTCCATCATTCATTCCTTCACTTTCAGATCCATTTCCTCGCTTCTGTTTTTCTCTCTACTTCTGTCACTGTGCTGTTCCTCTTTTGATCAGATCCTCACATATGGACATTCACGTGTCTGATGCCACGGCATGATGTTTGTCACTGTCACGGTCATGCGATGTTAAGTGTACATCATTGTGTTTCTGCTCTAACACGGTTTCTTACACGTGTCTTTAGTAATGTTTCTGATCAGGAAACTCTGGTTAAAATAAAATCTTTTCCTGTTTTGTTGATGCCCATGAATGCAACAATGAGATCATATGAACCTATTATGTAGAGTATGTGAAGGAGGAAAGAGCTATGCAAATAACCACATTAATGCTACTAAGAAGGCCTTTATTCAAACTTTAGAAAGCTAAAAAACCTTGAGGTGTAAAAACCACAAACCAAATAAAAGCTTATTTATATTCAGCGTGAAAGAATAAAAGCCAAAATAATTGATCATTGCAGTAAGCAAACTTGTATTTTATGCAAAAGCTTTGATTTCGGTCTAGATTTTCAGCCTGATTTACCAACACTTATGGTTGTAAGTTATAACACATATAACACATTCACGCGTTCCTGTTGACAACAGTTTTGAGTCACCCAATGTAAGCATTTCCTGTGAATTTGGGGATGATGCAATTTCAAAACTTCACTGGTGTGATGAGGTCATACTGGCTGCACATTGAGGTTATTGCAGCTTGGCATACTGACAAAAAAAAAACTAAAGACTGAATTGAACTGAAACATTAACATATATTTCACCACTTTTGTTTAAATTGAACATACACAAAAGTTTGGGGTTAGGTTTTTTTTTTCATGTTTTTGTTTTTTTAAGAAAATTATTCTGTTCATCAAGGTGGCATTTATTAAATGTAAAAAAATTATTAAATATTTATTACAATTTTAAATAACTGCTTTCTTATTGTATGTAGTTTCAAATGAAATTATTACTTCAGTCATTATTGCTTTTATTACTATTACAATTAATAATAATAATAACAATAATAATAATAATAAAAATTCATATTAGAGTGATTTTTGAAGGATCATGTGACTCTGAAGACTGGAGTAATGAAGCTGAATATTCATCTTTAAAATCACTGGAATAAATGATTAAATTAAATTATAAACTACTTTTGAACACTTATTTTATAGTGCAATAACATTTCACAATTTTACAATTTGTACTGTGTTTTGATGAAATAAATGCAGCCTTGGTGAGCAGGATAAGCTTATTTTAAAACATTTAAAAATCCTACTGACCCCAAACTTTTGACCGGTAGTGTAGTTTCTTTGTTCCAAATTTGAGAAAATTCTAAAAAAAAATCTAAAACTACTTGTTTATAGGTTTAAATCTGATTTTAAATTATTATTATTATTTTTTTATCAATTTGATCATAACTGAATGGTGCTAAATGTAGGTGTAAATGGGAACTACACCAACTGAAATCAACTCATTTGGATTAATTTCATAGTATAGATGCTCTTATGTTCGAATGGATCTGAACAGCCACAACCACCTAGAATCTGCATATTGACTGAATATGTGATTATTATGGGGTATGAGTAGGGGTGTGAAACCACACTGGTCTCAAGGTTCAGTTTGGTTCTGTTACAATAATCATGTCATCAATGCTGTTCATGGCGATGCTGTGGCAGGGAATAATGATGCTGACTAAACATTGTGATGTTTGTCAGCCATCAGCAATGTATGATGGCAGTGTCTATCGGCACAACCCTAGTGGAGACCCGAAAGTCAAAAGGTTAGCGGTGTGTGCTCACAAATTTAAACCACTGTTCAGACATTCTATATCCTTCATAGATGGACACTGGTGTGATTTAGTTTAAAAACACAACTACTCTGTACACACATTAAGCAATCTGTAACAGACAAAACAATAGTGAAAACATATGGTCTTTCTGAAAATTCAGTGTCAAATTGTGCCTTGTTTACTGTTCCAAAACATTTGAAATGTTTCTTAAAATAAAATATAGTGTGTTCAATGGGGAAAAAAAGTGGTTGTTTTTTACCCAGATATTTAAAAAGAACGTATTTTAGAGCAGTAATCACAATACCGTATACCGTCCCATGCCTAGTATAGACAACTTTTTCCACAACTTGGCATTTCACAGCTTCTTGTTGTCTGCAGAGCATCTTTATCATATGGCTTCTGCATAGACCTATGATTGCATCTTTATTTATTCACTACTACAATATGAAATGGTGGGTGGAGATAAGCAGGCAGTGATGTAGAACAGTTGATCTTCAGCTGAGGTGAAGTTTATCCACACTATCATATAATAAATTGGCACATTCCACAAACAGCGTTTTTGGCGATCGAAATAAATGCAAGTTCTTAGACTAATGAGAATGTATTGAGTTCTAAAACTTACAAGGAACTTTTTATAGTACAATGACCTCAGTTTGTAGTTCAAAAACCATTTAATACTGGATGGAAATGGGAAAATGTTTCATAAGACCACTTGTGATTTGCATGTGTGATGTAAATGTAAAGTTCAGAGACTTTGAAAGGCCACACCAACCACCACCACCAACTCTCCAGAGTCGGCTCACTCAAAAAGGACATTAGTAGCATCACCATTTCCTTCTCTCCTCCCTGACATTCCAACAACCTTTCTCATCATCTTTGACTCCCCTCCAATCCATCCATCCATCCATCCCTCTCGTCTGCTCTGACTACAGTCAAATTAAAGTAAATTCAAACTGCCCAATGGGTTTCAGTCAGGGGTGGTGTGCTGTGGTCTGCGATTGGTTGATTTGAGCAGAAGGGCAGGAATGTTTATTCTGGGACTGTGGCATTTCCTCTGTGAGAGACAGAGACGCACATAGAGTTCTGATTATGGCAATGGAGTCCAGTGTGTCAAGAGACCAAGGTCACATTTCAGTTGGTCGTAAAAGACCTGGCTGCTGGATCACAGAACAAAATCGGCAAAACACTCACACACATGCCAGCTTCAAAAAGTAGAACCTGAACTTTTGCTTTCACTTCTAAAATCATGACATTTTGAAACAATGAAAAACTTTAGGCTACTTTAGGTTCTAAACTAAGTTCCAGTTCCTCTTCAGTAAAATACCTACCAATTAAATGACAAAACAAAATGCACTCAATTTATTTTCCATTCTCTCACAGCCTGGCATCAGCGGTTTCAAACCGTAACCTAACACAGTACAGGCTTCTTACATGGTCTCTGACTAAATGTTAAACATAGCCTTTAAAAAACGCGGGTCTACACATGTAAAATTACACTCAGAGTCACACAAAAATGATTTGCCCTTGATGTTCGAGAACATGGTGTCTAAAATGCTCACTCAATATTTAATTGTTGTTTGATTGTATAGGTTGTATAAAATCAATACCACATTTACGATCACCTATACATGGTTGCTTTCCATGTTGCTGTGAAGACTTGTGCGACCGCCTTTACGTTTCTCTCCTGACCTTGAAAATATAAATGGCTGAATCATAGAAAAGCTGAATTAAGATCGCATGTGGGGTCGAATCGAGATTAATCGAATTAATCGTGCAGCCCTACAGTGAGTGAAATACACCATGTCCTAATTTAAAAAACATTAACTATATTATGGAAGACGATAACACGAAAACACAATGACTATTCTGTGAAACTCTGCCTTTGTTTCTTGCATCGTCTAACTGAAAAGCTTCATGCACAACTTCCTTTTCTTACTTGCATGTGTAACCTGACCATTTATTTTCTATTCTCAAACAACCCTACAGTTTCCTTTCTCCTAAATGCTTCTAAATCAGTCGACAATTCAGTGCAAGACTACAGGTAATTTACCTTTTTAAAAGTCCCACAACAACACTTCCTACCCCAAACAACATAGTAATATTACACAAAAATAGCATCAATTTCCATGTAGAAAAATTTTAAATCAACACCGTTTAACCCTGGCTCAAAGATCTCAGTAAAAGTGTTTTTAGTTGCCATTGTATTCTTCAATATGAATTATGGCTCAAGCTCTTCTTAATCCTCTTTTACATATTTTCTGTATAAAAAACATTAACAATCCTCAATACCAATCGAATAAACACTGCAGAAAAAGAAAGCTTACTCTCAGTGGTAAGT
Source organism: Danio jaintianensis (assembly GCA_903798115.1). Taxonomy (NCBI): domain Eukaryota; kingdom Metazoa; phylum Chordata; class Actinopteri; order Cypriniformes; family Danionidae; genus Danio; species Danio jaintianensis. The sequence continues at coordinate 5,007,554 of CAIGQV010019068.1, read as the reverse complement.
TTTATATATTAGTATATATTTCATATGAACAACAAATATGCAACAGTCATTAACCACACAAATTAGCAATGAATATTATTATCCAAATATTAATAATATGAATTGACTATTATAACGCATTATGAACACACATTACCTGAAACCATAACATCACACATACCACAAAAAAGTACAAGTAAAACCACCATAAAAAAGTTTTTTCACAAATATTTAAATTTTGTTACTCAATTTCCTCCATATCCATGTACAACATATTTAGAAAGTACCAGGCTATAAAGGCCTGAAAATATTGATAAATATGGGATTTTCACATTTAGTTAAGAATGGATCATATAACTTAGGGCTGCAGCAAATGATTATTTTGGTAATCGATTAGTTGGGCTAGTATTATTTAACTTATTTATTGGGGTTTGGGGGGGGCAGGGGGTATGGCTGGGGCGGTAATTTGTAGGTTGCTAGGCGACCATCAACCATTTTCTCAGAGGATGACAAGCTGACAAAATATTGCTGTCACTCTGATACAAGTTTTATTTATGGAAATAATTACAATTACAAAGCACTGCAGTGTTTGGGTGTTCTGTGTTTGTCTGAGATAATTATTTCAGTGAAATGTGTATATTCCATACAAGCTGAAGCTGATCGGTCAGTTCTTGTCACGTGGCTCGCAGGGCGCTCGTGGCATTCATTCAACTGGGTGCGTTTTGACAAGCGCGAGCACGTCACGGCGCTTGCGTCGCCACGCACCTCCACTGGAAAAAACGAACTTACGTGAACTCTAGAAAAGACGCAATATGCGAACATCATTTGCGATCTCCAGCAGTTGATCTTCTTGCACAGACACGGTACTATGTTAAGCTGCTTTGACACAATCAACATTGTGAAAAGCGTTATATAAATAAACTTGACTTGACATGGTGGATTCACCTGATTTGTTGACAAATGGGTTGCGGATCTATTCTTTTGCAGTTCGCGGGTCCTTCACTGGGCCTTTTCCTCTTAGCAAAGAAACTTTCCAAAGAAGCCTGTTTCTTACTTATTTTGCTGCTTGTGGGTTCAATTTGGGCGCTCAAGTGAGCGAGATGTAAGCAAGAGAATACGGTCATTTTTCAAAATAAAAGATTTTTCTAAATAAAAAATCGTTCAGATTCAGATAATAAATAAAATGGAATTAATTAATGATTTCTTGTGCGGCCCAGTACCAATTGATCCACGGACCGGTACCGGTCTGCGGCCCGTTGGTTGAGGACCACTGACACACAGAGCACAGGCACACACTCATTCCACCATGTCCGCAAATGATTACCCTTTTCGAGCACGCAGCTGCGGTCTGTACGCAATACAGTTTGCATAGCGGGAACGTAAAAGTTAGGGGAAACAAAGGAAACTTGGACACAACACCAGTTCTGTATCCTCCATTGCCCGAACAGCTGTGTATTTTGTCGTCACGTGAGCAGCCCAATGAACTGATAACGTCATTCATTGACAATTAATTTTATTATCGTTTAGTTGTTGCAGCCCTAATTTAAACCCCAGGTAAACAGAATCTGTCATGAATCAGTGTAGTAAACGCTGCTCTATCTGAAAGCACGTGCTGGAGTTATACTAGATCTGGCTTTACTGACAAAATGCGCATGAAAATTCACAGATTAACTGATAAATCAGCTTCGATTAATTGCCCAGCCCTATCGTTTTTAATAGATGTTGTTGTTCATGTTCTGTCTGTTTTCTGACTGAGAAAGAACATCCCAGTCAGGCGTTGACACAATTCAATTCAAACAATTCAAAGTGCATGTGCAAGCTGTTCGTACATTGCACACGCAGTTACAAAAATCAGGTGGTGATTTACATTAACTTTCAAGATTTTTTTGCTTTTTTCAACAAGCTGGAAAGTTAATCAATGAAAGGTAAAGAATTGATTAAACCATGGTGTGTGTTTAAAAACCCTGGTGTGCGTGTGAAAAAGTTGAATACTTTGCCGTTAAAATAAATTATTAAATAAAACTTTGGGTTAAAAGTGGTGAGTAGAACAATAATATTACCCCTAACCCAAATCACATCCAATGCACTTGTCGAAAAGAGACGATTATTTACACAACACAACTATCAGCATATAATGAAGATCTGTCAACTACGAAGCGCAGTATATTACTGGCTATGCAGGAAATGTTCAGTTCTAATTCTGACTGAGCAGGTCCTCTTCTGTATTACTGGAAAACACAGAGGTAACTAAGTCTGAACACGGTACACACATATTATATAACTGATGTCTTTTTTTATAGCCCCGAACAAATGACTCTTCAGCCCTGAGAGACTTTTGATGACACGACATGAGAAAAAGAATGATGCACATGAGATTATATTACTTATTTGGAACATGAATTTTTTTTCGATTAAGGAAACTAACACAAGACTTGTTTTACAAATAATTTTCCTGTGAAACTGCTAACTGAAAATGTGCAAATGAAAACCTAATAGTGGCCCAGCATCTGTGCTTGCGTGGTTTCGGAGTTTCACAATGCATTCTGTGGAAAGCATGAAATTCCCCCCACCCCGGTGTATCTGTGGCAGAGTTAGCAGGTGGGAAAAACCATTATAGCCAGCTGGGTGAACAAGAGGGGGAAGGATCCAACAGCAATGCCACAAACGAGAAATGAGAGCTACTAAATTAAGAAAACGTCATCCGAGTCACAGATCAGAAAATGGTGAATAGACAATTGTTATTGCAAGAAATATCCATATGCACAATGTACACACTCAATAAGACAAAATCTGTTTGGGAGGACTACATAAATTCAGATTCTGACCTCTGACCCTGAATTGCTCGCATTCCAGTTAGCCCACAAAAAGCACACTAACAGGGTGAAACTAATGCCTTATGCTGCGGATCTGTGTTGTGATTGTTCACACAAATTCAGGACAGACAATATTTGTTCTTAGCTTTACAATAGCTTGTTTGTAAAATTGCAAATCATAACATTTCAATTTTCACATTAAATGCTTTCAAAGACAACTAGTCAGTTGTAGGTTGAATGCTCAATAAGAGCAAGCATTTTGATATGTGGAAAATAAATTGTATACAAAGACCCAGGAAAAAAGGTTTGATTGCATGTTAACATCCACTAGCAGGCAATACGGACTATGAGGCAATACTTTTCTGGTTCATGTCTTCTTATAACATCTGCAAAGATGTTGACTCACGCCATCAACATAATCACAGAAATAGACATTCTTTAGACCTACTCTGAGGTTTTCTAAACAAAGTTAGAATTGTAATTCCTATCTCTTGATACAGAAAGACTGTGATATATTTCTTACAGAGAGTCTTTTAGGGCTCAAAAGTGTCAATTTAATTATTAATAAAAACCAAAAAATTAAGATTTACTCATGATTCTTTTTTATTTATTTGTATTCATTTTATTTCTTATGTTGTAAGAGTCATGTTTAATTTTTTTACTGTTTTAATTGTAATATTGTACATTAGGCTAAAATGTGTTTATGTGTGGTGCGTTATTATCTTAGTTTTTCTTACATGCAGAATTGTAAGCAGTCTTTGCTGCTCTAAGTGGATGGAGAGTACTTGTACGCAAGGTTTGTATAGTTGATGGATGATGCTGAGCTATGTAATTTTTCCCACCGTGCTTGATATTAAAATCTGTGCAATTTGCAAGTGTGGGCATCATTTCAATGGCTTCTATACAAGAAATTTAATTCTTCCATCAAGCTGCTGTTAAATATACAGGTTTATATATTTCTTCCTTGCAGGAGCACCACCTGACTCTTAATTTAAAGTCTACTACTGATGCTGTTACCGTCGCCATTCAAATCCCTCGACTACCACCTACGCAGAAATCAACATCACAACTGGGTTTGGGGTTGCCAGATTGATGTCACAAATGGTTTTAAACTTTAATATTTTGTCAATATGAGAGGTGATGAGGTTCATACAAGATCCGGCAACTGGACAAACCTTGACAAAAAATTGAAGTGATCATTATTCATTGAGCCATACAAATTATAGGATTTCCTTGTAACAAATTATGTAACAAATAACAGGATTTTCGCATAACGAAACTGGAGGGTGGTGGTTGATGGGTGCACAAAACGGGAGACTCTACCATCGCCATTCAAATCCCTCGTCTACCACCTGTGCAGAAATCAACAGCACAACTGGGTTTTGGGTTGCCAGATTGAGGTCGCAAATGGTTTGAAACTTTTATATTTTGCCAATTGTGTGAGGTGAAGTTCATACAAGATCTGCCAACTGGACAACTTGGACAAAAAAATGAAGAGATCATTATTCATTGAGTCATACAAACAAAAAGTGTTGACAGTAGTGTTGTCACGATACTGGAATTCGATACCAATCAGTACTGAAATTTGAAAAAAGTCCATTTCCCGCTAAAACTTGAGCGATGTTGAGCGCGTTCTTAAACCGCACTCAACAGCAAATGACTGTGATTGGCCGTGAAGGTCATCAGTTCACCAAACTCACCGCTGTTTACTGAGTGTAACCACAGATACAGGGACACTGGATCATTTTAAAGCTGTGAAGATCAGTCGACTCATCAGCGGTTCGCTCGTTTGTCAGCTTATAAACAGACCAGCTGATCTTCGCAGCTTTACAATGCTCCAGAGTCCGTGTATCTGTAGGTACACTCAGTAAACAGCGGTGAGTTCAGTGAACTGATGACCTTCGCGGCCAATCACAGTAATTTCTGTTGAGCATGTGAACACAATGGCCAAACAGCAGTGTTTTAAGGTTGTGACACACTAATCTGATGCAAAAGAACTAGCACCGAAGAAAACCAACTGTGTTGCTAAATAACCAATCAGAGTGCCCTCTTCAGCCAATGTTGATTGTACATGCTGAATCGGGCCAACTCATTCTGAAGTTAACCAGACGAGAGTCGACGTGTGGTACAGACCAAACCAACTAGCAGGACCGATACTGAACGATGACCACAGTGCTGAACAGCAGACCGTCGGTTTGGTGTGTCCCAGCCTTACGAACGTGCTAAACAGCCCTCAAATATTGGTGGTGTACTGAATTTGATACATTTGACAACCCTGTGTCTTTTAATTAAGATGTCATTTTAAATACAGATTAATTTTAGTAATTTAGTTGCAAGTTAAACATATTTAAATAAACTATTTTATCTGTATGGTATTACTGTTAGTTATTACAAATGTCCTTGATTTAATTAAATGTCTAGAGGTAATTGTTAATAGTAAATGTTACCATTTTTACAGTGAATTCTATACTAGTGAATTTACATCAGCATACACCAATTCAAACTCAAGCTACTGTTACTGGCAAATCAAGCTGGCAAATCGGCACTTCTAAGAGAACAAAAAACTGTAAAAAAATATTAGTCAGGACTCTGGAGCAATGAAATATATCATAAAAAACCTTTTTATACATACATTGGTGGAAAACCAGTGGCTACTTATAATAAACACAGAGTTGTGAACAGATAAAAATCTGTAAAATCTGATGTCTCTCATGAGATTTGACTGGTCTTGTGAGCACGTCATGGTCTGTGCTGATAGCCTCACATGGCATTGTGCTGAGATATACCCCTTTTCACCACCAAGTCAGTTCGAGTGCTAGTTCGGAGCGAGAGCCTAGTTTCAAATCAGTTCTTTTTCTTTTGACACAAGAGCCACTTTTCCTGGTTCAGGTGAGTTCAGTGAGTTTTAAGTAGCATCAAAACACTGCAGCACTAGAAGAAAGAATCGTTTGTTTCAGTGGCTGGATAACCATGACCAACACAATGAACAGAAACCATTTTAAGCGCCATATTTGAAACAGCAGCTGAACATATTGCTGAATAACACATTATGGCTTCTAATCTCTGTCTATTCAAATCATGGTGCGCTGCATGAACACTTTATTCTTGCTTGTATTCTCCGTCTATACAAATTACGGTACTCTGCATGAACACATTATCATCACTCGTGAATTCCGTCTATATAAACTACCGCACGCTGCATGAACACATTGGATTCACTGTTTTTGGAAGCCAAAGGTTGTCTGCCAACTTAGCTTCCTCTCTACAGATGGTCATATCCCAATTAAAACGCCAAAAATAAATCTAAAAAACAAGAGAACATGAGCATATATTAGGCTGTTCTGTTTAGTACTAGCATCATTTATGCTTGGAGAAAATGTTTTATTGAGTTTCAAGAGAGTGCTACTTTGATTAATTAATTATTGGGGTTATTGATGTGTTACTTATTTTTATATATACTATTTATAACTTTTTTGTGCAATTAATTGCCTGTCAGTTGAGTTTGTGGGTAACATTTTGCAGGGTTTATTACTATATATTACTTGTTAAAATTGAGGTTTTAATTCTTAAAGTAAAGTTGTCTCACACACATACACAATTATTATTATTTTTCAATATATATTTTACTGTTGATGATAGGGCTGCACAATACATTGTTTCAGCATCGATATCGCAATGTGTGCATCTGCAATAGTCACATTGCAGGATGTGCAACGTTGAGTCTGAACTATAGACGGGATATGAGTCAACGCAGACTTTAAGAATAAAAGAGTGAAAATTTATTAATTGCATGTGTTCTTGAGGTCTATGACTGTATGAGGATTTTAAAAGCATTGAGGAACACAAACATATTGTACCACTTGTATAAATTGAATTATTTATACAATGAAGCAGTATAATTTTACATTAGATTCAACTACTGTACCAGAGTACTGTTCAACTCCTCAGAAAATCATAAAAAACAGTTTTAGGTGGTTTGTTTATTTTTTTATGCAGATGCACTCACATACAGAACCCTCCCAATCAATCTAAATAGATTTTTTTTTTTTCAGAGTAGAGCTATTCAATTCATCTGGTGAAATTGCATTCATATTGAAAAATATATAGCAGAAAAACTAAATATCGCAGTTACATTTTTCCAATATTGTGCAGCCCTAATTGAGGATTTTTTAAGTCAAAAAATTGTCTCATCTCTTTCTCATGAACCCATTCTTGTGTCTCATCTCATGGGACTTGTGTCTCATCACACACCTATAAACATATATAAATAATATATTGTACAAAGTAAATAATGATGATAAATAAGTGGGAATGAAATAGTTTTGTAAGAAAACGCAAATGATAATGCAAAAAAAAGACGCCAGCTTTATGGCTTTAAATAACTACACCTCTGAATGACAAATTTGTTGAACGACCTCCAAGAAAACTAGTCACATTTGAAATAGGTTCTTGTATAAATGTTCAAATACTAGACCACAAAAGAAAGTAAAAAAACAACAACTTCCCTACCACTGCATGTTTTGAGAAGCATTTTAAACACTTCTCTGAAAACTCTAAAGTGATCCCACACACTTAAACTGCGACTATCATTCCAGAACTAAAGTCATGCAAACAATACCCTCACACTCCAGCCCACATTTTAATTTGAATAAGCATGCATTTATATAAAAAGACCACAGTAGATAATGCAGTCATGTTTTTCTACTCAAATGTGTAATAGTGCGTGTATGTACCCACATTCTAACAAGCGGAGACTTTATCGGTGCTGATTAATGCAGAGAATTGAGGAGAACATGCCAGGAGGAACGGAAAAGCTGATAAGACATTATTATTAATACAGCAATGTGTACTAATGCACTTATCAGCACTGACAAATCACTTTAATAACGGGAGAGAGGAACAGAAAAACAAGTGTCAGGATCAGAGAAATGACTTTTGCTCCCACTCACGTGCTCAATGGGCATAACAGGGGTAAAAACGGAAACATCCTTTTCTAAAAATACTCCAATTCAGCTTCACCGCTGACCTTTATGATGTCACCAAAGTACTGGGAAACAAGTGAATGGATCACAGCTGACAATTTGGGCCCATAAACACAAAAAAGATAAGAAAAAAACTTTTCCAACCCATCCAGCAATGTTTTTTTTCTATAATGTTTCTGTGATGTGTCCTTCAGAACTGACCATTCATAAGATCTAAGCCATGGAACATATTGCTCAAATCATATTTAACAACTAATATAAAATCTGGTGTTCTGTTCGCACGCAACATTAACTGTATTTTCTGGAAAATAACCCTTGCCTACACATTAAGCACAGGCAAATTATTACATAACATAGGCAAGCCTTGAATGAACAAAGAAATATAAGAAACATTATTATTTCACTTCCCTTCACTCCTCATCAAACAACATTTAGACCAGAAAAAAAGGTACGAAACATTATCATAAAACACAGAAATTAGAGTGGCATTTACTATAAATGAACACGCCAAAACAAATGTATTTAAAGCAAAACTAGTGGCATGTGTGAAATGCGCTATAAATACTCACATGTCTCTTTCATTCGGCACCCATCCGAATGTGTCTGCGCATTGTGCATAGTTTGCTTGCTTGACACTAACATCTCTACATTATTTACATCTGAATACATGTTACAGTATGTTTCAGAACATATTCTTGAAAATATGACTCATGTATATTCAGCAAAAATAAAAGTTAACCCATGTTAAATGTTTTTAAAATGACTTTCAGTATTAATATCTAGCAGTAGATGTTTAAGTTATAAGTTTTTTTAATTAGGATAACAGTTCACAAGTGTTTCATTATTAAAATTGAAACAACGCGTGACTGAATTTCTCAAAAAGGCATTTCAGCAAGTCTCACTCACTAATTCACTACTACACAAAAACAGCCTGGAGGGAGGAAATGAAGCCATTGTTATAAAACTGCAAGGCTAATGCGTTTCAGAAGAATGCAAATCTGTTTCAAAGTTCATTTTTTACTCAATGCCACAAAAGTAAAATTAGACCATACAATATATAACAATGTTGTTAGCTTCTCTTATCAAACTATAAGTGCTTTTCTTTTCAAAAGTTTACATTTTGTTAAGAAAACCTGCTTTTAGTGTCACTTTTTCTTCTCAATGCTAGTGAAATCAGTAAAAATCCAGTTAATGAGTAACTAGGTATTCATGTGCTGCTCATTGAAGAGCTCAAATTCTTTAAAACCCTCTTGTTTTTTTTTCTCAATACTCACCAAGCCCCTGAACAAAGACTACAACACCCATTATAAATCAAAAGCAATCTGAGCAGATGTTTCTTTTGAGATTTGATGCCTGTTTCCAACACATCAGTAAACTTAAAAGATTTAGCAAACCCTGACAAACAGATGTCCCACATTAACTCATCATACAGAGGAAACAGCACTTTTATGGATCCAAGAAACGAAATTATGAGATCTGTGTGGGTGGCATACATATACATGTCAAGATTTTTGTATGTGGCACAATTCTGGTAAATGGAAGAAACATAACATCATACTTATGACACACATACAGCTTTTCACAGAAAGCTCAAAAGTAAGGGTATGAAATTCATCTTTGGATGAATTTGTTCCACATTGAAGCACATGACACATGGTCTTTTGAAGCTTATGAAAAGAATCAAACGCAAGTCAACTAAAAAAATGTAGGGCTGCACAATATTTCGTTTCAGCATTGATATCGCAATGTGCACATCCGCAATAGTCACATCGCAGGAAGTGCAATGTTGAGTTTATAAATTGGGATTATAGATTACCAGGAGCCACAGTTCAGAACACAAAAGATTTTTGGAGTCAATGAAGAGTTTAACCATAATGGAGTGAAAGTTAATCCTTTGAATGTGTTTTTAAGAACTGTGTGACTGTATAAGCGTTCAGGCACGAGAGTTTAAAGTATTCAGGCCCATGAAATTGTACTGTTTTGTAACTCTAATGAAGGTGTATTTATTGAATTATTTATACAATAAAGACTATATGATGTTATTTTACATTTGATTATTCAATTTCTGTACCTGAATACTGAGATGTAAAATATTTTCCTTCTATCTTTCCAATAATAATCCTCATAATCTTCCAGAATAATCCCAATCAGTCTAAATTAATGAATTCGTTTCAAATAGAGCTATTTGAGCTATGTGGTAAAATTGTATTTATATTGCAGCAAAACAAAATATTGCAATGTGAACTTTTTCCAATTTCATGCAGCCCTACTAAAACTTATAAAAAAATAAACAAATAAAAAACATTAAGGCTCATTTTATTCCAGTTCTGCGGCTCAGTTTATCTCTAACAGCTTTGAGTATTAAATAAAATAAATAATATTTATAAATCATTCAACTGAGATAAAACAAAAACCTGTACTGACTGTACTAAAAATGAGAGCAAATGAACAATTTATTCTACAATCGGTCTACCAAATAAAGCATAAAAATAAATAAAAACTTAAGACTTAAAGAATGTGGCTGAAACAAATATTCAGAATATTCATTCATTTTCTTTTTTGGCTTAGTCCCTTTATTAATCTGGGGTCGCCACAGTGGAATAAACCGCCAACTTATCCAGCATATGTTTTACGCAGCGGATGCCCTTCCAGCTGCCACCCATCACTGGGAAACATCCATACACACTCATTCACACACATACACCACGGACAATTTAGCTTACCCAGTTCACCTATACAGCATGTCTTTGGACTTGTGGGGGAAACCGGAGCACCCGGAGGAAACCCTCGTGAACACGGGGAGAACATGCAAACTCCACACAGAAATGCCAACTGACCCAGCTGAGGCTCGAACCAGCGACCTTCTTGCTGTGAGGCGATCGTGCTACCCACTGCGCCACCGCGACGCCATATATTCAGAATATATTATACAAATATTTAAAAACAAAATTTAAACACTTTTCCTACATAACTGTACTGCAGTAATGATCATACTAAAATAAACAGGCAATAGGTATTTTTTTGAGCTAAATCTAATCTAAAAAAAAATGTAGACTTTAAAACACCACAAATGGCTGAAAAACTCAACTGTCGTTCTTTTTGGCTGTTGTCATTTCCCTCTCTTGTTTCCCAGCATTAGCATTTATTTTTAGCTCTATTTTCTTCTAACAGCACCTACTGTAGTGGTGGGGATGAAGATAGTAAAGGTCCCATCTGATTGGTGAGATTTGGATAAACAATGCAGCACACAAACGCTCGGCACTTAAAATCAATTACATTTATTGCACTTCTCTGCGATATGGATATTGCATATACTATTATCCCAATAATCAATATATATTACAGCCGTAATATACTACATCAGCAATAACCATATTAGTCAATCCACTTTATTTTTTACATAAGAGCAGGCATAGCCATTGTAACTTAAATGTGTCCAGACTTCCGGTCTCATTCACTTCCACTGATTTTTAGCCATACAAAACAGCTCCTTATGCTACTTGATGTTGCAAACGTTTTTGTTTTTATCATATTATTTTTATTTAAATGTATTATCATAAACACTAGTCTGAAGCGCAAGTAGTTTGACTGTTTAATGCCATTGCGATTGTGTTAGGACATCTGATTCGAATTCGCTACTAGTCCCACTTATTACTTAGAATTACAACACAATTAACACTAAATACTTAAGTTTAAAGTCTTGTGTTTAGTTGAGTGTCTAGAAGTTGTTTTCTCTTTTCTGTTGGTCTCTCTTTTACCCTCTTCCTCTCTTTCTTCTACTCCTTTCCTATCTCAGTACATCTCATTCTTCAGCTCTTTTCCTGTTGCTCTCACAAGCAAGCGCACAACAAGGCCGGGGTCATTACATGGGGAAGTAACACCTTAAAACTCTAAAATCCCTGTTGCACACACACTTGCTCTAGTACTCATGGAAATAACAGGCTTATAAACATAATAACTGCCCGGGGAAAACAGACAATTGGTTACATAACTGAGGAGAGAATGGAGTCTCTGGTGAGGCCAAAGCTTCAATATCCTCAAATGTTTACAAATGGATAAGAGAAAACGGCACACAAACACACTTCCTTCTACATGCACACACAGACACACACACACAGCACCAAAGCAAAGAGAAGGTTATGTCAGACACAGTCAAAAGTAAGGTTCAATGTGGTTTTCCGCTCTCTTTGTGGGCAGCTGGCAACTAAATGAGACTGAAAACAAATATAAGCATGTGAAATAGAGCAGAGGAAGAAATTATATAACTATATATAACTAATATATATATATATATATATATATATATATATTGATAGAGAAGATATAACAGAAAGACAATATATTATAGAGTGAATTAAGACATGCTTGCTAAGGTTGAAGTTTGAATGAAAAAATCTACTAATTTCCAAATCGAAAGTATCACTGACAACTTGAGAGTGGGTAAATGACAGAATTTTTATTTGTGTGCCAACTATCCCTATAATATTAATCAAGCAACAAAACAATTACTTTTATATTTGTTCATTAAATTTTTTATTTCTTAAATGCTACTGCTAAACACTGAGCCTCAAAAATAACCCACTGTTTGTTTATTTCTATTATGCGTATGTGAATCTTTGCTCTTTGTTGTATCTTTGTCATTTGAAAAGATAAAGATTTTTTTATTGTACTGCTCAGACATCTTATAGAACAGTAAAACCAACATCACAAAGAATCGTAATAAAATCATGAATTGTGATTTTCCAGGTTTTTTTATTATGATATTATGCTTTCGCCATATCACCCACCAGTAAACAAAAAAAGGAAACAGGAAAATGACGAATAATGGACTACCACATTCTTAATAAATGACTAGAAATACTTCTGACAACATCCAATTATCACCCATTCTAAATTCCTGTCCTCCTCCTCTCCACTGCTATACTACAATCTACTACACCACATAAAAAGAGCATTAATTAACAAAAAAAAAAAGAAAACTTTATTAAATATAAAGTCAGCATGGAATGAAATTCACATACTTTATTTTGCAATTGCATGTTAACTGAACAAAGTTACTTCGAGCCCATGACTGAATTTACATGGGGTAGTAGGGAAAACCAAGGATTGTTATTTGACCAAAAAGAAATGAGCCATGTAGAGAAATTACTATCATGCAGTCACAGACCATTTTAATCAATATACTGTATAAATATTAAATATTATAAAAAAAAACGATTACTAATTGATTTGTCATGTTAATGGGGGTAAATGCAGCTAAATGTTGTCTCTAAACCGATATACCATATACCATAAATCTTCAATGACAGGCGGATTTCATCACTTTTCAACGCAATTCCATTGGCAAACTGGTTGTATTTGCCACAATAGTGTGACTAACCCATATACATAGTCTATATCTGGCCACCACAAAAAAAATTTATCAACAAATATAAACAGTCAAATGAACATCTGTCAACAACATCACTCTTTCTCTCTGCTTGGAAACTAGACCTCTAAATTAATGCAACTTGGAAAAATAGGAATATTATGTGAAACACTGAGAAAACAAAAAGCTTTAGCAGTAATACAGCTGGTCCTTGACCAAACTACTTTAACATGTTAATCTGATTACTACAAGGCCCCCATGTGAACAACACATCAACATTTCCCAGCAAGTGAACTAGCTTAATATCCCCCCATTTATCATTGAGCTAACACTTATTTTAAATGGCTTATAAAACACTTTATTACTAAAACAATCCCACTGAAAACTTTAGAAAGTTACTTGTTATAAGCACACAATGGTAGCTGATCAACTCCTACCAGATTTAAAACGGTCATTAGCCCAGTCAGAGACACAATGTAATTACTTCATTATGCAAAAGTTAGTTTACAAGATCAAATGTGTCCAGAAGGTGTTGGTGCTTATTTCTTCATTTGTATCACACTAAGCTTCAGTGGCCCTTACGCAGTGGTTTCTGGGTTTCTCTCAGCTTGAGACTCCTGGGAGTCAGAGGTGCCAGAGCCTGATCTATAATCCTTCCATAGCTAGAGTATTCCTACTGGAGTTTAGTGGTGTTCCTGAAGATATTAAGCTAATAAGAAACAAAACATGACTTTCTTAAATTAACAGCCTTAAATCTTCATGGAAGTACACAGGGGTCCAAAAACGAAGGCTCTACACTATAAACTACATTCCTCGCATTCCTTTGATTCATTAAATTCTTTGGTTCACAATGCACGACTCAGATGTCCCACACACAGAATCAAATGCAGTTTTACGTGGCCACAGGCAGGAGGTTCAGAGTGCTCAGACATTCAAACAATGCTGGTACAGAGTTGAAAGTCTAATGAGCTTGTGGTCTGGAGCTAAATGGTGCTGTGACGTTTGTTTATTGCAGCTTGTTTAAATGAGGATGATCTAGTCTGGACTGCAGGGCATGGTGAGGAAATACTCCTTTCCGACAGATGAGTAATATGCGTCTGAAATACCACAGCGACAAGGTCTCACCAGCTCTGATGAGTGAGACTATATTAAGCAATGCTTTAAAAAACCTTCTGGCTCTGATTACAACAAAACTGAGCAGAGATGTGGAACAAAACAGTAAGACGCTTGACTTTGTTTTGGTTACATACTAAAGTGACACCACAAATTACCAAAAATTCTTTGGTGCCTTTATACAAGCTGGTCTAAATGAAACGATGTATCCGATGTCTGAGCCCACTAGAGAATTCAAGTCAACTGTGTATGAAAATGTCTAACCCTTTCATGGAGACATTTCAAGTCAGCTAGAGATGTATAAACTTGTTTCCTTGAAACTTCAGAAGTTGTATAAACCATTGAATAAGGTTTTGTCTTCTTTTGGCATACATGGATATATTGAAGTTTTAGGTCAGATTTACATGCATAAGCAGTTTCCTAGTTCTATAAACCAAATTATTCTGACGTTATCTGTTTAAAGTCAGGCTGAGTTTAACAAACAATTGTATTAAGATGTTTAATTCAGTTTAGGTTGCATAAACTATTTTCTAGTTGTGTAAACAATATTGAGACATAAGACTTCGTAAGTTAGCTTGAATTGTATAAATGGTCTTGTTGAGAAGTTGTAAGTCAGCGTCGGTTGTATAAACAATTTTCTAGCTGTATAAACAAAAAAAATTAATTAGTTGTAAAAATCTTTTTGCAAATCAAAATGTTGAGATGTTGTATGGCAGCTTGAGTTGTACAATCATTTTTAGTGTAAAAAACAACAACAAATTCACTGAGATGTAACTGAGCTGAAGTTGTATAAAGCCTTTTTTAATTGTATAAACATACTTTTGAGACGTTGCAAGTCAGCCTAAATTGAGTAAACCGTTTTCGAGTTGTATGGACCAATTTATTGAGACGTTGTATTTCAGCTTGAGTTGTGCAAGCTTTTTTCTTAGTTGTATAACAACTAAATTGAGGCGTTGCAAGACAGCTTGTGTTGTTAAAACTGTTGCATTGAGAAGTTTTAAAGTCAGCTTGGATTGTTTACATTGCCCATTTACACTGTTTCCCAAAACCGATACTACAACTATTGTGTAGCAGCAAACTGCGTTTGTTTCCCATTAAAGCAGCATTAATACAGTAGTCTGTCTCTTACCTGTTGCGTCCTGTCGGCTGGGATCTTCATGATCGCGTGCCGAAAACTATTGTCCACATATGACGCCATGTCCGCGTGCATTCACATGTAACAATAGATCTTCTTTATTAACGCTCGTTCATTTCCTCTATCGATTTCGACTCATTTTTGTAAACAGAGTAGTCATTTGTAACACTCCTCAAGTTCCCTATAAGACAAAAATGTCTCGAAGCGGGCCGGGTTTGGAGCCCCGGTCTGGAGTTGTATTCAAAGCTCGAGTAACAGTAGATCCTCTTAGCGGCGTAACAGTTACAGAGCACAAATACAAAGTTAAAAGTTTACAGCGCTCAATAATCTTTTCCCATAGACAGCGAAAAGATGATAGTGTAACAGAACCACGTCTGTGTTGAGTAACATCACTAAAGCAACTAATTAGCACTAAAACGTCCAGAAAGGTCTGGCTTTGTGTTGTGTCCAGATGGAGGTTCACGGATACACAGACGCAAACTCCGTTGTTTCGGGGTCGCTGTTCATCACTCCGCGTCTGGAGGGTCTCCTCAATCGAAGAGCCGACAATAAACAGATGATATCCCAACTGCGGGTAGTTTAACGAAGTGACGTGCGTCCATAGCGACTGTGCGACAGACTCCAAGCGGACGGGCGGGGTGAAACTGGACCGGTGACAACGCTGTGATTCACAAGAGTTGAAGCAAGAATTAAACTGCGGATCTGTAGCGCCCCCCGTGGACATTATTGGAACGTCTAGGCAGATCCAGATTAAACATTATTTTATTGGTTAAAAAAACTCTTTTAATAAAACACTTTTTAAATTAAAACGTTAGAGTTCACATTAAAGACAATCGAACCTACTTATATAATCTTATATGTCAAAACAATGATTACTGTAACATGATACATGTTGGAAATAGTTTTTAACACATTTAGTGATATTTCAAATAATTTAACCTTTTTACTCTCCTCTCCTCATTTCATGGTGTTTAGGGACCAGACACAGCAGAAAGTGATTTTACAAAAGATAAGCTATATATTGTTGTTGTGGTGGTTTTTTTTTATTTTTTATTTTTATTTTTTTATTTTTATTTTTTTTGTAATATGTGGTACTTCTTATTTAATGGTGTAGATTTTATAATGATAAAATATAACTTGTTTTAATCACTAATGTTTTTTCTCTCTCTCTCTCTCTCTCTCTCTCTCTCTCTCTCTCTCTCTCTCTCTCTCTCTCTCTCTTTACTGTGCAATTTTTGACGTAGTGGGGATTTTTAATCTGTTTATTTTGTTGGTCCCCATAAGGAAAAGGCTCATAAATCACACAGAATTAACTATTTTGAAAATGTTGCAGAATGTTTTTTTGTAAGGGTTGGGGTAAGGGACAGAATATACAGCTTATTTATATAGAAACAACAAATGGTACAGATAAAGAGCAAAAATGCTTCATAAAATGGTTAACTGCATATTGTAAAATTTGACAGTTCAGTTCCTTAAATGTCCAGCAGGTTGCGCTAGAGTACAGTACATTGAGTGAATACTACAGTTAATTTTGAGGCCACCATTCATTCATTCATTTTCTTTTCGGCTTATTCCCTTTATTAATCTGGGGTCGCCACAGCGGAATGAACCGCCAACTTATCCAGCATATGTTTTACGCATCACTGGGAAACATCCATACACACTCATTCACACACATACACTACGGACAATTTTGCTTACCCAATTCACCTATACCACGTCTTTGGACTTATGGGGGAAACCGGAGCACCCGGAGGAAACCCACGCCAACACGGGGAGAACATGCAAACTCCCCACAGAAACGAACCAGCGACCTTCTTGCTGTGAGGCGAACGTGCTACCCACTGCGCCACCATGCAGCCCTTGAGGCCATCACTCACAAAATTTTAAAGGTTTGTGATAACGGGCAGAAGGTTTGTGAGCTCCTCCTGATGAAAAAAAAATCACATTCAAGTTGTAATATATAATATGTATTTATCTTTTTTATTTCTTTATTTCTTATATTATTTTATGTTGTCTGGAGCTCAGCCATAAACACAGACTGACCGGACTCTCTCAAAATTAATTCTTTTTTTAAATGTTTGTACATTTTAACTTTTGAAATGTATACAAATTTTAAGAGAGAATACATTTTGAGCGAGTGCGGTTAGTTAACTTGTTTACTCTCCCTCTCTCTCTTTCTGTTTTTAGTTTAACAAAACATGTGACAGGGTAAGTAGCCTAACAAAGATACTGAATTTATGTTCCATGTCAATATATATATTTTTAATCTTAATTTTATCACTTACTATTATTAAACAATCACAAAAACTTAAAAGATATCCCATGATTCCATACACTTTTTTAATAGTACTCTATCACATATCGTTCGTGATTACGTCTAATTCCTGTTTGTTTGATTTTTTCCACTACTTTAGCCTATTTATTGATGTTCAGTGTCAGTTGGCATTTCATTCATGTATTCAGCTAATAACTGTTTCTGAAAAAAAATAATTATCTAATTGTATTTTCATGTGTTGTTGGGCATTTAGGATTTGTTTTACTTGTTTTTTAAACCTTAACAAAATCTGCAAAATGTCAAGAGGTGATTTGATTTATTCTATATAATATTTTATTGGGATTTATAAACAAAAATAACTATAAATAAACTAACAAAACAGAACTATAGAAAAGAAATCAACAAGTATAGCAGTGATTCCGTAGAAGAAACATTTTTCCACTATGCACTAAAACAAAGGGTCCAAAAGAGGGATTTGAGATGATGCCATAGAAGCAACATTATTAGTTTCCTAAAGAAATTGTCAGAACCATTAAATGGTTAAAGAACCATATACTTCAATTCAGTAAAACAGCTTATAAATCAGATGATGATGATGAGAAATGTGAAAATGCTCATTTTTACAGTACGAAAATAGATTTGTCTATTGCATGTCCCAATATAACATGGAATAAATTAAGAGTTCAGATGCAAAAACCATCTGAAATGTTTGTCTAAAATGAGCAGTTTTCTCAGACTCTTGTGTGTATGTTCAGTCATTTCACTTTAATGGAAATAGTAGCTTATGTGTTCTTTTCATGGCCTTTGAATTGAACACACAAACATGGGAAGCTGAGAAAAATACAAATTTTAGAAGAAAACTTCAGATGGCTCTTTTTGCATCTTTTTCAAATATAGGATTTTTCTGTCCTTGTGAGGGCCAAATCCTTCACAATGTCCTCCAAAATAAAGTGAAACAGACAACCAACACATCAAGCCATTTTAAGTTGTTCTTCATTTTTGAAAGACACATTTATTTTAATTGAATCATGAAACTGTCTATTAGAAAGCATTAAATCGGGGTTATTTAAGGATTAGCGATGCTGAATACCCTGATCATCATTTTTAGCAAAACAGCAGCTCCCTATATTGTGCAATATAAAAGACGTCAAGAATTTATTCAGGATTCACTTATGTGCCCAGAAAAAAAAAAAAAAACACACATCACACACGCCTACTCAGATGTGATGCAACGCTTCAATCTAAGTGTACATAAACAGGGTATTTTAAAGCACTCACACTTTGACATACTTCGATGGAAAAGAGGAGTCATGTCAATCACAAGGTCGTGAAAAATATACACACAACAAAAGAGTTCAGATACAATTACAAACAAAGAAAAGAGCAAAGGGAGGATGAGAGAAGTGAAAGGGGAGAAGAAAAAAAATCATGGCAGACAGACTTTCTCTCATTTGTGTGACAGTCCTATATAACAGAAATAAGGGTCATTTGCATGCGTGTTCAAAGATCTATATAGGGCACTAATTACTGCTACAAGGATGGGTGTTAGATGTCTATGACTAACAGCAAGTGTTCGGTTCCCCTAGCAACAAAGAAGTACTGAAAATATTGCTATTTTATCTACCTAATCTATATGGCCAGATGGTTAAACCTACGTTATGAAAACATGGGTGTGTGTGTGTGGCGGTGTGAAAGTGTATATAGGCGCCTTGATTTATGGCTCCGGTTGTATGCTCACTATTCATGTGCTGTTTCAAATCTTTATTCGTCCTGTAATATAGCTACATCTTTAATCAAAACAACACTGAGTAGGAAATATCATTTTGTCATACTGCATGCAAACACAACACTCACCTTTATGAGCATTTTCCCTTCCTTCCTGGCAGGATTATGCAAACATTGATAGTGAGTATGCTTAAAGTGGTTTGGCACCTTCATCGTTATTCTGAGATACTCTCAGTAATGGTGGAATAATGATATAGGGGAAAACAAAGGTATGATTTGTATTAATATGCACACACGCAGTGATTGAAGGATCAAGAATTCACTTCAGTGAAGCTTCTTAAAAGCATCTGTGCTTACATTAATTAATGCTTGGTGTGTGTGTGTGTGTGTATGTGTGTCAACAGCTGTTGTCACTCTTCTGTCCAATTGAATTGGTCTCTCAAGATAAGCACATAGCAGCAGTGCTTGAGGAAACACGAACAAACACCTGCAAAATCTCCAAATAGCATATTGGTGTGTTCACACAATGCCACCAGCCATATTGTAATGTGACTCGTATTGTGCACAACAGGACCAGGATGGAAATATGTGTGTTCCAAACCTGCATGAGTTTCTTTCTTTAGTGAAACACAAAAGAAATGTTTTTGTCAGCACAATTAAAGTCAGCGGGGTCAAAAACAATACTGGACCCCATTGACTTTCATTGTATGTGGAAAACTGAAAAAAATAATTCTTGTGCTTTAAAAAAAAAAAAAACTAAACTAAATTGTAATAAACATCTTTACAGACAGTGGGTTTAAATATACACAAGCTTAAATCAACAAGTATTTTTCATTTTTTAGATTGTATATTTAAATGTCATTTTATGGTACTTTGGTTGTATGTTGGGGCAACACGGTGGCGCAGTGGGTAGCACAATCGCCTCACAGCAAGAAGGTCGCTGGTTCGAGCCCCGGCTGGGTCAGTTGGCATTTCTGTGTGGAGTTTGCATGTTTTCCCCGTGTTCGCGTGGGTTTCCTCCGGGTGCTCCGGTTCCCCCACAAGTTCAAAAACATGTGGTATAGGTGAATTGGGTAGGCTAAATTGTCTGTAGTGTATGGGTGTGTATGGATGTTTCCCAGTGATGGGTTGCAGCTGGAAGGGCATCCGCTGTGTAAAACATATGTTGGATAAGTTGGTGGTTCATTCCGTTGTGGCGACTCCAGATTAATAAAGGGACTAAGCCGAAAAGAAAATGAATGAATGGTTGTATGTTTTTGTATATTTTTACAGCTTTTTTTACTGTCAGCTATCTTAAATACAGTTTTAAAGGTTTTATTATACAATAACATTATAAAGACATCCCAGTACCACCAACACTTTTCAATTTTCTTCAGTTTTCTTTACATAACATTTTTTTTATAACAGATGAACATTCATTATTCATTCATTCATTCATTTTCTTTTCGGCTTAGTCCCTTTATTAATCTGGGGTCGCCACAGCGGAATGAACCGCCAACTTATCCAGCATATGTTTTACACAGCGGATGCCCTTCCAGCCACAACCCATCTCTGGGAAACATCCATACACACCCATTCACACTCATACACTACTGACAATTTAGCTTACCCAATTCACCTATACCGCATGTCTTTGGACTTGTGGGGGAAACCGGAGCACCCGGAGGAAACCCACGCCAACACGGGGAGAACATGCAAACTCCACACAGAAATGCCAACTGACTCAGCCGAGGCTCGAACCAGCGACCTTCTTGCTGTGAGGCGATTGTGCTACCCACTGCGCCACCGTGAGGCCCAACATTCATTATTATTATTATTATTATTATTATTATTATTATTATTATTATCATTATGCATGTATGTTTTACAGATGTGGTATAAGTATATGTTATTAATATGTGAAAATAATCCTTTTTTTTAGGAAGTTAGGAAAAATTAAGTTACGTACAGTAAACTAATAACTGAAAATTATGTATATAAAAAAACATCAACTAGAAAGCTGAAAACTTTTGCATTCAACAAAAAAAATAAATTAATAATAATAAAAAAAAATAATAAAAAAATTATATATATATAATTGATTGTGTAATTCCTACAGTACAATTTGTCTCCACTAGATTTTTGGTAAAAGCTTAAACTGTCCATTTACAATTGTGGCTTTAAGTCATGCTGTGTAGATAAATGTACACCGTTTAGTACATAAAAAATTTGTTGAATAAAATGTAAGGACTTTTATTTTTTATCTTTGCAAACCTGTCTTCCCCTTTGAAGGATTTGAATCATTTTGGTGTTTGATCCTCAAGAGCAGCTGAGCTGGTTGTATATGAAAATAATGAGCTGGGTCTGTGATTTGGGCAACACTTCAAAGGCTCATGTAAAACCATCTCCTCAATTGTGTCTTCCTCAGAGAACCTTATTAAACATGCAGGATGCTCACACTGCTTTCTGCTGATGCTCCAGATGTTTCCATGTAAATTATAATCACCTTTGGCATTTTCTGACGACAATATCTGTTTATAACCTTGTGTTTAATCAAGGGGCCCAATGGGTCTAAGTGTATCGACACAGATTCAATAAGAATCAGCAAACAATAAAATCATTAAAAATAAGGGGGTGTTTGCACATCACCATAAATCACAGCTGGATGGAACTAACAGGGGAGAGTCTGAGCTGGACAGAACCAGTGGTGGCAATAGAGATGCCCAAACTAGGACCCACAGGCCAATGTTGGCACATGGTAACCTTTGATTTGGCCCGCCATCACATCTGAGAAGAGAGAGAGAATGATGGGCAGGGTTGGGGCGAATGCCTTCAACAGAGATCTTTATTCCTAACTTAACATAACCTTTTGTTTGTTTGTTTCATTGTTGAGCTACAATAAAACCAAAACTGAAATTCAATGTTTGATTGCGAATAAATCCAATTTTAAAAAAATTTAAATTGTCACTCAACAGATAGAGGACAATGCACAAGACATCGGTGAGGAAATCAAGACAAAGGCAGGTTCAGCTTGACTAGTGTACGCACCATTGAACTCCATTTTGTTATAAATGGGATTGTTTATGGTTTTACTGAGTAATACATTATAAAATGAAGTACATTATAAAATGTAAAAAATATATGTAAAAATTATTACGATTAAGGTATTTGTATTTAATTTTAAATATTAATAAATTAGCTATTTACAATGGCAACATTAATGTAATACAGTTGGCTATATTTACCTTCGGCTCCTCAACCTTAATAAAGTTTTATTTTTGGCCATTTATAAGAAAATTGTGGGCACCCCATACTCTTGTGAGTCTGACTGGTCACAGGGGTTCCAAACTGGGACTGGTGGCATTTGCTCAGCTGGACTGACAGTGTGAAGTGATCCACACCTCACTAGCACCCACTCCACAAAAGCAACAAAATTCTCCCGTGGACATCCTCGAACGGTTGTGCTATGCAGGCGATGTCCTATTAACATGTGACGTGACAAGATTCCAGTGACAAGCAATTTGGCTGTCTGCACCAAGTGCGACACGAAAGAAACATATAAATAGCAGCCATTCAAAAGCACAGAATAGAATAATAGTGAATAGAATCAAATACCGTATAAGGGTGCACTTATATGGTCACCAATGGAGCAGTTGGTGGTAAAGTTTGGTACTGCACTCAAACTAAATCTTACTGAATGCTAATTTTTTTGAGAAATGAATATAAAATGTGCAATATTATTTGTTCAGAAATTTTTACATTTATTTTTCTGTACGTTTTAGAGTAAAACCGGTTTAGTAAAATACATATTTAATGTAATCTACTAAAATATCAATTTAATGTTTTATTATTTTTCACAAAGTTAAGCATACATAACTTTTTAAAATGTAACTTTTTGAATTTCACCAATAATCTGACAAATATCATGTTTAAAATGAGATTCAGGCTTAGATCTGCACACCAAAGCATTGAAGATTCACAAACAATTTGGTCGTGTCTATCCCCAAACGTGGGGCTGAAGGTAAAATAGAAATTATTATTTTATGTTTCTTCCTGTTGTTTTAATATATAGTCAGCAATAACATGGTAAACAGTTTTTATATGGTAGTTTTATATATTGTTGTCATTTGCAATGCCTAAGAACAGCTTCACATTTAAATGAGATTATCTTTAATCAGATGAGTATATTCATTTTCTTTTCAGTTTAGTCCCTTTATTAATATGGGCTCGCCACAGCGGAATAAACCACCAACTTATCCAGCTTATGTTTTATGCAGCAGATGCCCTTCCAGCTGCAACCCATCACTGGGAAACACCCATACGCTCACATTCACACACATACACTACGGACAATTTAGCTTACCCAATTCACCCATAGCGCATGTCTTTGGACTTGTGGGGGAAACCGGAGCACCCGGAGGAAACCCATGCGAACACGGGGAGAACATGTAAACTCCACACAAAAATGCCAACTGACCCAGCTGAGGCTCGAACCAGCGACCTTCTTGCTGTGAGGTGACAGCGCAACCCACTGTGCCACCGTGCCACCCTCAGATGAGTATATGGCTATTAAATATAGTAATACCCTGCTGCCGTTTTGAGAGGGGTCTGGATGCAGACTTGGTGCAGTTGCAGTCTGAGCTGCATGCAATGCTTTTTAATGCACAGGCCTAACCCCACCCCTAACCATACCCCTTACAGTGATGTCACTAGC
Source organism: Danio jaintianensis (assembly GCA_903798115.1). NCBI lineage: Eukaryota > Metazoa > Chordata > Actinopteri > Cypriniformes > Danionidae > Danio > Danio jaintianensis. The sequence goes on along the minus strand of CAIGQV010019068.1, from coordinate 4,983,468 downwards.
TCCATTGAGTGCATTGTGTCTGACATAGCAAGTTTAAGACTTGCATAATCAAGGCTGCATCCAGATACTATTAGCCGTTTTTGCGACATTAACATGTAATCAGACTTCATTCACCCCAATGGAAAGCATATGATACAGTATTTTCATTGTCTTAATTGTATATCCCCTACATAGTGCACCACCATTCACCATTTAGAAGCTTGTAATTGTGTGTATTCTGTTCTTTTGATCATTCAAGCATCATTATTTTCTTATATATGCAAACATAGGCAAACCCTCTGCTTAAACGCTCTGTTACATGTGAAAAAGTGACTATTTTCAGGGGCGGGACACTTCAGATGCTAGAGTGCATATGATTGGTCAGGTGATCTGAGAAGAAGCTGAAGAGCAGAATGATGTCAGGAGAAACTGCTTCCAAGTTTTAATGCTTTTAAAAGTTTAATTTTGTCACTTTTTGGAGCACTAGCTTATAACATACTAGCACATTGATACTAACATACAAATAAACTTTAATTTTGATTTCAGGGCTTTAACATCTACAGAAACTTTTCATTCCACAGAACATTGTTTGTAGTGCAAAAGGTACTTCAGATTATGAAAATGTTCTTCACAAAAAGAAAAAAATGGGTCCTTGCCAGAAGTTATCACTGAAGCTTTCTTTGGGGAACCCAAAGTCTTTTGGAATCTTTTATTTTTTAGAGTATATAAGCTGTGATATCATTCATTTATGATATATACTGTTAAACTCTGATAGGCCCTAAATAACTAGGACTGTAATGCTGCATACTTGCAAATAAGACTGTAATGCTGCATAATTGCAAACAATACATTGGTGTTTTTCACCCAAAAATGAAAATTGCCCCATAATTTACTCACCCTTGAGCTATTCTCGGTGTATATGATTTTTCTTTCTGTCAGGCAAGCACATTCAGAATAGTTTTAAATTCAAAACACATTCAAAGTAGCTCTTCCATGGTGTATAATGGCATTGGATGACTTCTTTTTGAAGCTTCAAAAACCAGCATATTTCAATTCCATCATGGTAAATCTAAGGGATACAGCTGCGGATACGCATATCAGTATAGGATAAGTTTTGTCAGACTGTACAACAATAATTACAATTTTTATGTTACTGTGATAGGTTTAGATTGGGGTAGACGTTAATAAAACAAAATTTATGGGCTAATTTAACATATGATATAAATGATTCTCGTTAACTTTTGACTGGAGCCGTATTCCTTCTAGCAACAACCATTCATCGTTAAACTAACAAGTAGAAAAAAAATGTATACACTGAGGATAGCTTGAGGGTGAGTAAATTACGGGGTAATTTTGAGTTTTGTGTGAACTATTCCTATTAAATTCACCATTTTTAGACAAATTGTGGCAAGCTGAAAAGTATAATTAGAACATGATTAACTAAACATAACTACTTAACATGATTAATTAAGCATTCGTTTCTGAACCATATAAGTCCATCTTTGTGCAGTGCATGAAATAGAAGAATTTTCCTTCAGATTAAGATTGTGACAGGAACAACACACTTTATCTTACCCCCTGACATGCACAGTCCCTCCACACACAAATTCACACACACAGATGTAGAGATTTTTGATATCTAGACATATTAATTTAGGAAACACTTCCTGTTCTTAGCCTGCAAGGAATGATTCAAAACAGTTTAGTTACTCTCTAAGAGACTTTATCGATTTTGTCGATATCGATTTTTATCAATAAACATTTCATCTCGGGCGACGCGGTGGCGCAGTGGGTAGCACGTTCGCCTCACAGCAAGACGGTCGCTGGTTCGAGCCTCGGCTGGGTCAGTTGGCATTTCTGTGTGGAGTTTGCATGTTCTCCCCGTGTTCGCGTGGGTTTACTCCGGGTGCTCCGGTTTCCCCCACAGGTCCAAAGACATGCTGTATAGGTGAATTGGGTAAGCTAAATTGTCCGTAGTGTATGTGTGTGAATGAGTGTGTATGAATGTTTCCCAGTGATGGGTTGCAGCTGGAAGGGCATCCGCTGCGTAAAACATATTCTGGATAAGTTGGCGGTTCATTCCGCTGTGGCGACCCCAGATTAATAAAGGGACTAAGCCGAAAAGAAAATGAATGAATGAATGAATTTCATCTCGCAATGTCTGCTTCTACTTTGTGTTTTCACTCAATTAATGTGTCTCTCACAAACTTATATTTGTGAGTGTTGAGTGTTTCTTAAAATATGTGACTCTGGACCAGTCATAAGTGCTAATTTAGCATTAGCATTAGAATTTAAATTTAGTTTTATACATCGCCAGAAAGCTGAATAAATAAGATTTCCATCCAACATAGACTTTGACATAGACATTGAGTGCATATATATTAGATACCAAACTCTTAAAACACAGCCAATCTGTTCAAAACAGTGTCCAACATGGGACATACCTGGATCACATTTCAAACGATAAGATTAGTATGGCATTTGATGCTGAAAATGACATTTTAAAAATTTTGGAAAAACATTCTAGATGCTTTTATCCTTTAATTGATTGAAAGACATTCTGTTTGCAAGTGTATTTATTGTATTACAAGTGTATTATATATTTATTTTATTTCCATGCATTACATATCTAAAATGGTGTTGTTGCATTGGTAATAACGTATGCTAACTTTAAGAATTCTTTACAGTTTAGATCTTTTTTCTCTGTTTTATCATCATCATCACCACCACATATTTCAAATACAGTTGTTTTGGTTAAACAATTACAGTATGCTAACTTTAATACAAATTTATGTTCATTGTAGAAACTATCTAAACATAATCACTGTAAAGATGTATATGAATAATTTCAGAAAATTATTACTGAAATTATTATTTCACTATTTGCTTAAGCGATTGCATCATTCATTCATTTTCCTTCGGCTTAGTCCCCTTATTCATCAGGGGTCGCCACAGCGGAATGAACCGCCAACTTATCCAGCATATGTTTTACACAGCGGATGCCCTTCCTGCTAGGTGTTAGGTTAACTACAAATGAAGAGGTATGAGAAATTTCCCTGAATAGACCAGCTACAGTGACAACATGGCTGCCCTGTGAGCAAGGACACCCACAAATGGAAGTATTTTTTGCCATTAATGTGTATTTTTACTACAAATAAGCTTCTATTTTATTACACTCATGCTTTACAGTCATGCTCTTCAAAGAAATGTAAAACTTTTTTTGTCAAATTTGACTAACAATAGACCCTTATAATTAACCACTACTTGATAGTCCCAACATATTTTCAATGATATCCAATAACTTGACAGAATAGTGCAATTTTGTGCATTTTCAACATGATCCACCAGCTGAAAACAAACAACACTTTTAAAAATCCACAAAAAGTGCAAAACAACTCTGGGAGTGAGTCATTTGTTAAAGATTACTGTGCTTGTGCCTTCTGGAATGACTACCCACTGAAGGCGACATCGTCACATCTTGACTTATGATGACGTGTGCGGTTGTAATAGTGCTGTCCCATTTCTTAAGGAAAATTTTGATCCCTACCACTTTGAACTTTGAAATTTGAACTTGAACTTGGCCATGGAGAAGGGGTACTCACAGACTGTAAAAAATGATTGCACCAATTAGTTATCACAGCTTAATATTTTGAGTTAAGTCCAGTCCTTATCTGGATGTGTTGACATAACTTAAATATCAAAGTTTTACTTGGCTGAACTTATTAGTCTTAAAAAAGAGTCAGCTGAACTCATATATATTAGTTACCTTAACTTTTTCAAACATCTGAGCTTCAAGTAGTACAAATATGTGCAAATGAAAACAAATATATTTTAATGAAATAAATATATATAAGACCTTCAGCGAGACACGCCATTTGGCATCACTTCTGACATATAGTTATAATTAAGTTTCCTTATGTAAAACATAATAATAAACATTGAGATATGTTTACAGCTCAAAATGAGTGAAAACCGTACAAATAAAGGCTATTTCTGAGATAAAATTAGCTTTATAGTGCAATGTATTTAATAGTTTTTTTGTTTGTTTTTCGCCGGCTGTATCTGTCCTTCAAAGGACAGCTAGCATTTTCTATTATTTTAGTTTTAGCCATAATTGGCACAATAAAATGTGAAATATTCACATCTCACATAGTAAAAATGTGACACGCAATTGACTGGAATGCATTGATTGTGTCTGGAATGCAGCAATACTGTATACACACTCTACCCAGAAACAAATTTGTTTGTTTTAAAACAGTTTTCCCTGTGGGTACATTGGAGTGATCTCTTTGGCAATGCCCACATAAGCCAACTGTAATCTATACTGACGCCCCATGAAAGAGAGGTCAGTTAAAAATGCATCTCAACCATCTAATTACTCCCTTCCTTTATTTGTTGAGTACTATGTTTATCAGTGAGTGCTAGAATCTGACGTCTGAACCTATTTTGGATCTCTGCTCTTTATTAGGTTCGTTTGCTTTCTGGGAAAAAAATACAGCAACAAAGCTTTAATGATGCATTCCACTTTGAAAAAACATTATATGAATGAATGCGCATTTGGAAGCAGACTCGTCCCTTTTGTAGCCAGACACCGAAACAGTCTACTGAAACACTAGAAGTCGTCATTAGAGCAACAAACGTAACGCACATAATTAGAATGTGTACATTACTGTGTGCTCTATTCTCCTTTTGTACAGTTGAAGAGAATTCTTACCTCATCCGCATATTACATCCAGAATGTTTTAATGATGTTTTGTGGAAGTGGATGAATAAAGGTCCTCTAGACTGCTGCTGCGGCTGCTGCAAGAGCTCAGCCATTTCAGTCATTATTAACTAAAGAGATTAGAAACCATCTTAATGAAGTGAGCTCTCAATGGAGAGGACAGAGAGAGGGACAAATGGAGGAAAGGAAATTCAAATGGGCTACTCAGTATCCTAAGAGACAGGGCTTTTCACAATACCAGCACTCTATTTTTGCTTGCTGTATTCAGTTTCCTTTATGAAGTGTTCACTCGAACGTGCACGTGGCTCCTTTTGAGGAAGAGTCATGGTGTGCTGGATGTCACGTCTCTTCATGCTTGTTTATTTCGTGTTGTTTTGTAAAAATAAAATGATTCATGAACAAAATTAAGGTCAATGACATCCCCCTCCAGGAAGTGGCATTATTAGTTTTAGAGGGAAAACAATATTAACAATGGATTAGGTTACTGTTTTAATTCAATCATTTTCTTTAAAGTTAACACTCTTAAAAGTATACTTTCCTAAGGGGGTTTTCACAGTGTTGCACAGAAGAACCACTTTTGGTTCCCCAGAGATCGTTTTAATAAACTGTTCTAAACTAAACCATTATTTTCAAAGTGCAAAAAAACATTTTGGTACATTGTAAAAAAATAGCTGTGAAATTTACAGTATTACTGGTGATTTTGGTTGCCAGTAATATTGTAAAAATTACAAGTGCACTGTAAATGAACAATTACAATTGTGCTGTAGTTTTACAGTTTTTACAGCACGGTTGTAATTGTTAATTTACAGTGCGCTTGCAAATTTTGCCAGTACTCCTGTAAATAATTGCCACTAACACTGTAAAAAATTCTAGTAAAACTACAGCACAATTGTTATTGTTAATTTACAGTGCACTTGTAATTTTTACAGTATTTATAGTTTTACCAAAATTGCCAGTAACACTGTACATTTTACAGTGCAACCTATAGACCTTTCTCAACTATAAAGAATCATTTTTGCAATGGAATGGTTAAATGAATGAGAAAAGTTCCTCATGGGACCCGCATTGCCAATAATGAGCCTTTATTTTTAGTTACATCCATCAGATGATTGCATATACCGTAAAAAGTTTGAAAATATTAACATTTTCTAATGTTTTTTAATGATAGGAATGAACAATAATTTAGAATTTAGTACATTTATGAATTATTTTTTCAATTATTTTTACTAATGCCTTTATTTTTGGTAACTTTATTTTGATGGTCCATTTGAGTCCTGGTCCAGACATTTAACTGACTATAAGAAACTTTGCAAGTACATGTCAACTTACACTAACCCTAACCCTAACCCCAACCTAACAGTCTACTTATAATCTAATGAGAATGAGCTGGCATGAAGGCAATGTAGCTTAAATTCAACAAATGGACAATCAAAATAAAGTGTGACCTTATTTTTTATTATAAGGTTCTATTAGTTAATGTTAGTACATGTACATGATCTAAGAATGAACAATAATTCAGCATTTAGTACATTTATTAATGTTTGACTGACTTTGAATGATTGTATTGTCATCAACATTAACAAAGATGAATGAATACTGTAAAAAATCTAGGTCTATTATCCATTGTTTGTTTATGTTTGTAAATACATTAAATAATGGAACCTTATTGTAAAATGTAACCGAGGTATTTTCTGTTCAAGATGCAGCATACATTGAACTAAATGTCAATAAATTATAAACAGTAATATTGATAACACTTTCTATAAAATATAGTCAATAAATTTTTTTAATGTAATTTATTCCTGTAATTCAAATCTGCATTTTCAGTCTTTTGGTCTTACTCCAGTCTTATATGTCGCTTGATCTTTCAGAAATCATGCTACTATGCTGATTTGCTGCTTGAGAATATTTCTGATTATAATAAATGTTAAACACATTGCAGTTTTTTTGTGAAAACAGTGATTACCTTTCAAAAGTTAATAAAAAATGTCAATAATTAAAAAATGTTTTAACATTTAAAAAATAATATTGGTTAAAAAAATATTTTAAAATATATATCTTTGTTCATCAATTTATCAAACGTGACGGTAAAGATATTTAAAATATTACAAAAACTTTTATAAAAAAATCTGTTCATCTGTTAAACTTTCTGTCTTTCGAAATGTGACATGATTTGTGTGAAATGTGACAAGTAGAAATAAAATTTACAGTAATAAGAAACATTATTAATGATCCAGCATAACACAACAGCAAATCAGCATATTATAATGATTCTGGTGAATTAGATGACACTGAAGACTGAAAATTTAGCTTTAAAGCATGGGAATAAATTATAGGGAATAAATCTTAAAATGCACCTAGAAAATACTTATTTTAAATTTAAACAATATTTTTATTATATTATTGACCAAATGAATTCAGCCCTGGTAAGCAGAAAAACCTTCAAAAACATTAACAAATCTTAATCTCATAATTTCAAGTACATAATCCTTAACTAACCTTAGCTCTTTATTTCCAACCTGTTTGTTTGACTTGATGTGAATGTTTTATTGCCTCTATAAAGTAAATAACCATAACGCTTGTAAATAAGGATTAATTTGAGTCATTTTAACAATCAGTTAATTCATTCGCAAACACTTCAAGAAACCTGTTGCAAATCTCCCACAGAGCTGATAAATTAGAGATAATATTGTAATATAATTACAGTTTGCATGTCTATAATTTCAATCCAACATCTTTCAGCTCTCTATAGCATCACACATCTTTTATGTACAAAATGTGAATCTGGATGTAGTGTAGGGGTTAAACAGCCACAACCACAGCAATTTAATAAATTAGCCAGTATGACTGATGTCAGAGCAATTGACTGCAAAGCCCCCAGATGAAACAATGTAGCATTTTAAAAACCTCCACCTGCTGTTCTGACACACTGCCAACATCCTCCTTCAAAAATGTGAATAAATGTCTAGAAAGAGACCTATTATACAGAAAATGGCTCTGTCACTTCAGGCATTTTTCCAAAGTCTATTAAAGCTGTGGTAAAACAAATTATAGCACACTAGATAAGGTGAAGTAGGCTATAATTGCAATTGTTTTGCTGCTAGTGTCAGATATAATGAAACATAACAAAAATACAGAGTATTTTTAAACATCCTATGCAAATGCCAATTAGACTCACCACACCCTGACATAAGACACATATTCTGAAGATGATTTTAAATATTCATTAAAATATTGATATACAATACAGAGCTAACGTGTGGGAAGTGTGGGAAGAATTCAGTTAAGTTTGGCTGTCGAGAAAAAACTCCATAAGTTTTCAATTTTAGCAAGTTTGAATGTCTTTTCCTATGTAAAAGTCTCTCAATGTTTTGATGGTTTAATGGCTTAATGTTTACACTTTCAGGACAGATAAACCCATGAAAGGAAAATGTATATTAGTCAGTGAACAATATGGGGTAAGAACATTTATTTCGACATTTAAAAAATCATATACATTTCACTTTTGAATCTTCATATCATAGCTTATAACAATGTGAAGCTCTTCAATCAATAGAACAATTTCTTAAATACATACCGGGACCTGGAGAGTTTCCAGCCTGCTTAATGATATTTGCCTGAATACAGATTTGGGGAAATGTGAGTGACTTTATTACATGTACTAAACTCTGAAACTCTATACTAGAATACACACTGGACAGCACTCGCTGAGATGGTCTTCAGCTGGTTTAGATAATATATTTGAAGTTGGGATTCCAATGTTAGACAACTATAAATCTGAGAGGAGTGGAGTAAATCTGTGGAGTTCCCCAGGGCTCAGTCTGTGGATCTTTCTTATTTTATCGCTATGCTCCTACTAAGATTGTCCCAAAAAAACAAACTTCTTACCTTAGTAATGACTTTACCAAGTGCATTTTATTTCTAGTTTAAGAGTGACAGACATATCACAGTATCTTTAAAAAAATAGTTTTTCTACATCTGGTTTGGATATTATGAATGTAATTTATATATAGGGTTAAAGTTTTACAGCTAAAGGAAATGTTGGCTGAAAATAACCTGTCACTTTTCTGTTTTTCTCCTGATTTATATCTTATAGAGTACTATTATGTTTTGGCATGCATGCCTCTCTGAGAGATAATAAGCTTTATATCTTCGTCAGATCTGCTTTTATCTGATTTGATTTACAGTATGTATCTTCCTCTAAGTCACTATCTATTCAGCTGGTGTGAAAAAAGACAGACAGACAGACAGACAGAGAGAGAGAGAGAGAGAGAGAGAGAGAGAGAGAGGAAGTATGAGTGTGTCTTGTGTCATGTGATTTTATTTTGACAAAATTGTTCATACAATGAGTTCATTTTTACATATCCTTATATGCAAACACACACACGCACACGCACACGCGCACACGCGCACACACACACGCACGCACACACGCACGCACGCACGCACGCACGCACACACACACACACACACACACACACACACACACACATATTTAAGTCAAATTCCTGCTTTTCATTAATTAAATGTGCAATCTGTATTTTTTTTTATTCATTCACACTATTTAGAAATGAATAGTGTTTTTGGAAAATGCTTTTATCATTGCTTAAATATGTGAGCACCCAAATCTTATTTTCTTTGGATGAAAGGTACCTGTTTCATACACTTGTAGACAGGGGAGAAAAAGTTGTCAAAGAGCCACAACTTTGAGACGTCTGCCTCTTGTTGCTAAGCAACAGATTTCGCCAGAGTGTTGCTTTGTTACACGTAGTATTTTAGAGCTCATTGGAAATGTGAGTTGGTGAACTGTAGTTTTGCATCATTAACAAAGCCTGCTGTGTGGCATCTTTTGTCATGGTATCAATTTGTTCCCAGCGACTGTCGTCACGGCGTCTTGTTGTTAGTGTAGCTCATGGCGGCTGTCAGCAGTGTTTAACTGCATGAGGCTCAAAAGAGAAGGAGAGGTGACCATCCTCCCTCTGGTCAGACTCATCCTTACATTCATCACATCCTCTCCTATTTCTATTCCCCTTCACTCTGTTACCCTTCACACGTTCTGTCCAACTGTCTGACGTTTCTGTTCAATTAGTAACTGACCTCTGATGAATGACTAAAAAATCTATCAACTGTTATGTTGAGGAATTGTTGCTAGTTTATTATTCCTCTAGGTCATCAGGTTTTTTTTGTTCATTAACTAGGTTTTGACTTATACACAAAGTAAAAAAAAAAGTTATATATAAATACACAAAAAAAATTACGCTTGCTGTTTGTTCAGACTACTTATTTAAAATGAGCTGAAACAACACAATTCTTGAGGTTTTTGCAACAACTTAATTGTTTTATGTTCAGTTCACTTAAATTTCAAAAAATTGATGTTAACTTAATTCCTTCATGTTGTCCCAACACAAATCGATTGTGTGGAACCCAGCATTTTTACAGTGTATAGTTGCCATAATTATTATTACTAGTAGTAGTAGTAGTTTTACTATTATTATTATTATTATTATTATTATTATTATAGATACAAATGACTGGTCCTCCTGTGAAAACCTTTTGCAAATATTTCTGTTATATATATTCTAATATTTCTTTTTGTCTTTTCCATGATGACAATACATAATATTTCACTAGTTATTTAAAAAAACTGCTTACATTCCAGCCAAATTAAAATAAATAAGTCTTTCTCAATAGAAAATATTAGAAAAATGTCCTTGCTCTGTTAAATATCACTTGGGAAATATTTGAAAAAGAATTTCACTAATAATTTTGCCTTCAACTGTATTTCCATGTATACACAAAAAAATAATGATTTTATATATATTTATAATATAGACGTTAGAAATAAATATATTTTCTATAAGTTTTAGTTTAGAGGGGCTTAGATTAAACCAGGTTTAGGCCATAGTTCAGTTAGGACATTTAAGTCATTTGTATAAACACTGGTGTCCATCTTGAGGCAAACAAAAACACTGATCAAATATTAATAAAAAAATTATAACATATTTTAATAAAATATTTTAGGATCAAGTACGTTTTAGTCTGGAATTAGGCGTAAGCCTTGTCTGTGAAAGTGAGGATATGTGTGCAGAGCTAAAACCATTAGAAACAGACTAACAGCACTATTCTTCAAGGGGTCTTCAATTTCTAAAAGGAATGTTATTTATGAAACTCAGATAAAATGCAGAAAGGCAAAAATGCCCAGACCAAGTACCACAACCATATTACATGACATTTTTATTGTTTGTCTGTTGTCATGGATGATTTTGATCTGTAGTGCACTGCAAAAACATCTTTATTAGTCTTGATGTGTCTGAACGTAACAACAAGAAATCATGAAAAATCATAAAAAAAAAGCCATAGTTATAGAAATGAGCAATATAAAAAAAGTAGAACATAACTCTAGAATCCACAGGATATCCACACTGGCAGTAAAATAGTCAATTAAAGTAAAAACAAACAAACAAAAAATACTTCACAATATTAGAAGTATATGGATAACAGACAGTTGGAATACTGAGAGAGAAAACAGCAGGTTCTGGAAATACATATTTAATTATTTTGCTTGTTATTTTCCCAGCACACAATTCCCCCTTGATTCTCTATAATGGTGGAAGGAGCATCGGTGCTCACTTACACTTCAAAATAAATAAATAAATCTGTCAAATGCGTTTGCTCGTGTTGTGATATTTTTGTTGCTCCATTTCTGGCCCTGTGTCGCTAAGCTCTTGCGGGAAGTTAAAGAGCTTTCTCTCACGCTTAAAGTAAACACAAAATGCTTCTTCCCTTTTAAGAGATGCAGTTTTGCACACATGTTTGGACCAGCAAATGTTATTTTGAAGGCTTGTTTGGAACAGACTAGATCAAAATCAACATGTCTGGACAAAAAAGAAAGAAAGAAAGAAACTCAAACGAAATTCAAGAATTCAGCTATGATAAGGAAATGCAATGTTTGGAATGTGGTTTTAATATTGCACTCTATATTTAGTTAATGGAATGGGCTTTTTAAGAAAACACAACATGGAAAAATTAGACATGAAATGCAAAAGAAAAATGATATGATTTATCATACATATGTATAATACATTCTGTACACAAAAAGCACAGTGGCCTATACCACACGCAAACAAACACATGCCAAAGCTCTAACTGCAATACTTTAGAATCTGGAATTGTTATGTACTGGGTTGATCTTTTGGTTATTATGTTGTTGTGGTCATTTAAAGGGGACCTGTTATGCAAAAATCACTTTTATAAGGGGTTTAAACACAGTTGTGTGGCAACAGTGTGTGAATATGCCAGCCTCTAATAATAAAAATTTATAAATTCTATTTTTTATAATCACGCTTGATATAAACAGTCTGCAGAAACAATTTGATTGATATTCTCTCTTTGTACGTGTCATCAGAGCAGAGTGGGAAAGCCCCGCTCATTAGTGATGATCTATCCCTCATTAGCATAAACAGAGTTTTCACCTGCTGAAGAGGATTATTAATGCTGATTTTTAAGATGCACAAATGAGTCTCCATAGACGGCCTTCTTCTGAGACACTTCTTTTCTCATTTTCAGTTTTTCACAAAGATAACGTTAGTCCTGTTTTGAATCTGCCACTATGCTGACACACACACTTTTAAAAAGAGCAAAATCTCATTTGAATTTAAAGCGACACAAAACGGCACAATTTGGATCAAAGTCTGAAAGGCGCATATTTAAAGAGTTATAAAACATTATTAGTTGAGTATTTTAAGCTGAGACTTCAGATACACACTCTAGGGACATCAGAGACTTATTTTACATCTTGCTAAAAGGGGCATAATAGGTCCCCTTTAAAACAATGTTGGCAAAATCCCAACAATAGCACAGTATGCGCAGTCATAAATGAGCTTGAAAACCACTTCAGTTGCCATCTATTTATGATTTTACAATTTCTGATTAAAAATTACAGTTAAAAAGTTTTTTTTCTTTTGCTACTACATCTTCATAGGTTCACTGACCATAAAACAAACAATGAAGGCATTACATTGGCAAACTACTTTTTCTAAGTATGAAGGAATAGATTTCAAAAATATATTAAAACTCTGTCAATAAGCAATATCATGTCAGACACACAACACGTAATATTGAAGTAGAGGTAATTAAGATCATTTTCAAATTAGAAAAAGCAAAGCATCTTTGTGTTCAATTACAATCATTATGCATCAATGCAGATCTACACTGATTAAACTACTGACACATTCCTATTTGTTTATTTGTGAATAATGTGGCTTAGACGAGAGTAGCCTATGCCAACAAAACCAAACCTCAAATGAAATCCACATAAAAATTAATAACAAATGCAAGCAAAAATAAAAAAAACAACAACAAAAAAACAATTCATGACAATGCAAAACAAAAAATAAAGCAAAGCATAAAACTTCAGAGCACAAATAAATCATAAAATCAAAAACAAAGCAAAGCAGACATGGCAAAAAAAGCAACACGGTCACAAAAACAGCAAAGCAAAACAAAATCACAACAAAACAAAATCAAAGAAAAAAATTCCAACAAAACAAAACAAAACACAGAACAAAGCAAGAGTCACAACGAAACAAGGCAACAAATAGCGGTAATACTTTACTAGAAGGAGGTGTTCATAAGACTGTCATGAAACCTTTATAATCCTGACAGGACTATCATGAATGTGAATGAAATTTTATGCATGCTTATAACAACTGTCACGAAGTGTCATTCACTCATTTAAGACACTCATTCATTCATTTTCCTTTGGCTTAGTCCCTTATTTATCAGGGGTCACCACAGCAGAATGAACCGCTAACATATGTTTTAGTCAGCGGATGCCCTTCCAGCTGCAACCCAGTACTGGGAAACACCCATACACTCTCACATTCACACACACTCATACACTACAGCCAATTTAGCTTATCCAATTCACTTATACCACATGTTTTTGGACTGTGGGGGAAACCGGAGCACCCGGAGGAAACCCACGCGAACACAGGGAATACATGCAAACTCCACACAGAAATGCCAACTTGCCCAGCCGGCACTCAAGCCAGCGACCTTCTTGCTGTGAGTGCTAACCACTGAGCCACCATGCTGGACTCAGTTAAGACATTTTAAATGCAAATATGACATTCTTTGTTATGACAACTTGACATAAACAAATACATCACAATCTGTTTTTGTCTTTGTAATGCATGCATAAAATCTCAATCAAATTCGTAGCATCTGTCATGTCATGATTGTAAAGGTTTCATGACAGTCTTATCAACACCCCCTTCAAGTAAAGTGTACCCAAATAGTAAACAAAATCTAAAACAATGCAAAAAACAACCAGAGCAAAGTAAAACCAAAATTACAAAAAGCAAAGATCCCAAAAAAAACAAAGCAAATAAAAAACAACCCATGCCAAAGCAAAACGAAATCACAAAAAACTGAAGCAAAGCAAAAAAAATAAATAAATAAATAAATAAATTGCACAACAAAACCTAATGCAAAACGAAAATTAAAAATACAACATAAAATCCACAAATAATCAAAAGAACAAAGTAAAGCAAAAATCCCAGCACAATAAATCAAAGTAAAAAAAACAATAAAACAAAAGACAAAGGAGGTTAAAAACAGATAAAGAAAGGGTGCTCAATTCTATCTGTAAGTTTCTAGCACCCGTAAAGATGTTAATTACCTGTTTGAGGAGTGTTAATTAATGATGGAGCTAAACTCTGCAGGACATTGGCCACCCATGAGCAGGACTTGGCACCTCTGGTTTAAAATAAACCACTGTGAGCAAAAGCACATCAGCCTTGTTCACACTGACAGAGCTTGAATCGCTGGAGGTTGTCGAGCCACTCCACTTAACTTTGTCACGTCGCCAACAGTCGCTGTCACTCGGGTCATCAGAAATTGCCAAGTCTCTTTGAAAATGAACAATGTCAGGTCACTTTGTTGCTACAAATTGCTGTCAGTGTGAATGCGTCAAACAGCCTGTTACTTCCAGCAGGCTTGACTTGTCAAGGGAAAAATAAGAAGAAAATCAATTTAGTTTGGGTTTTTTCTCCGATAAATGAATCCAGTTCAGAAACACAATTTCGGCACCTCTCTCATCAGTCACATCTGACATTCATTATACATTTAAATCCATCTCTGAATTTGTGACCTCTTGGGCTTTGAATTCATTTTTGTTTCGTCTTTCTTCTCTCCAAATCAAAGATGCAGCAAGAAGATTTCATCTGAGCGATCAAAGCTCAGTCCACTTGTCTGAATAACTTTTGCTATGTCTTTTAAGATTCTTACTTGGTCCCAATGCGCTCTTACAGATGCAGGATTTTGTAAGAAATGTGTTGCGTCAAAGTTCTATGTACAATTTTGAGATTATGTTTCTCTTATTTTAATTCACATTCTTTTAGATTTAGTCATTTCTTTGGCCAAATCGAAAGAAATATTTGATCAAGTACGTTTTTCAGATCACAGACATTAGTGTATGGCAAGCATTTTAACAGTTAATCTATAATATGCTGCTGCTACTACTTATTTTACAGATACTATCCCAGTTAACAATTTTAGGTTCTAAAAATGCTCCCATTAAACTGTATAACGTTACTTTTTAATATGCTTAGAACGTCAAAGTTTAAACTTTATTTTTTGTTATAATAATGTTATTCAAAATGTTTTCATAGTGTTTCAGTCTCATGTTATATGAATGTTCTCAGAACATTTTTTAAAAGGTTATTAGAACATTCCATCCAGACTATATTAATGTTCTAAGAGAGCTTCCATAACACTCATTAAATTATTAAAATGTTATTCTATAAAGTTCTTAGAACGTTTTTTTTTTTTACTATGTATTAATGTTATTTTTTGGTTATAAAATGTTACTCGAAATGTTTCATAACGTTTCAGTCTCATGTTATATTAATGTTTAATTTAATAATTATTATTAATGATGTTATTTAAAACATTATTAGAACATTCTATTTACATTGTAAGAACATTTTTATCAATGTTTATTTAACAGCTTTTAAGGAATGTTTTGAAATGTTCTAAGAATGTTAGCTGGGATCTTTTCTATGAAGTACTAGGATGTATTTAATAGCTATTGTTTATTCTCTAGTTACTTGTACCGTTTTAACATATACTAGTACTTATTCATTAGGTATTGGCTCTTATTAATAGATTACTAATAATAAGTCAGTAGAGTTCAATTAAATTGCTTACTAGTAAAATAAACATCTTGCTAGTGAAAAAATAAAAAAATAAATATAATACGTTACTAGTTTTTTTTTTCTTAACATATTTCACATATATATTGTCTTTTACCTACTTATTAATATTGATTAATATCTATTTAATAGATACTAGCAGCTAATAAATAACTACTAGTATCTAATAATTAATTACTGGTATCTAATGATAGGTACTAGTGTTAAAAAAGCACTAGCACAAAATGATTTACTAGTCCATAAAAATAAGCTACTAGTCACAATTGGAATACATATTCTTCAAAATGGAACAATGACAGATCTCTAGAAGCCAATGCCCAAAATATTGAATTTCTTACTAGTAACAATAGAAAAGTTATTAGTCCCTAATGAATATCTAATAATAATAAGTAGTGCCAGTGTCCAATAAACAAATACTAGTATCTAATAAATATGTATCAAATCAATCAATACTACAGTAAAAAATATCTGTATTTTAGCATTTTTCCCTATTTTGTGATTCATGTTTTTATTTTAAAATTTTCCCAGTTTATTTATGCTGTTGAATTGCAGTATGGGACCTTGAGCTTTCTTCTTCCAACAACTTTTATCCTTGAAAAGGTACAAAAATAACTTTTATAAGCATTTTTTATAGTCTAAAGTAATATATTGTCTATGTTGGTATTGTATATTATGGTACAAAAATCTTGTATGAAACTGCCAGTACATTTTCTGTTATTTTACAGACTTTATATATTATTTCTTATACATTATATTATTTCAAACTACTAAAATGTCAATAAAAGTCGCTTTACTAAACTGTAGAGTTGAATTTTCAACATGAAAAGTCAACAGAGCAGAGATCAAGGTACCATAATACAATTCACAACCGTAAATAAACCCTTGTGAATCATAAAATACGGATACTGTTAATTAACATATATTTTTTACAGTTTCTATTGAATAAGTTCTAGTATCTTTCAAAATGGTACTAGTAACTAATGTTAAAAAGGCTTGCCATAACGAGTGTCCCTCACAAAACTTAGATATCTAGGCTACTCATTTTCAACGACATCTTAGACACATCTGTGTGAACCGTGGACATGGCGACCATGTCATATTCATTTTCACGCGTCGACACAATCTTGCAGAGTCGGAAGGCCCTCAGGTCACGCTGGAAGTTGCGGTTCAGAAAGCCGTAGAAGACCGGGTTAATGCAGACCGAGCACATCGCGGTCAGGTGACACAGAGAGAACAGGAGGTTGTGGGTACAGTTCATCGCCACTTCATGATTCCAGTCGATGACTGCGTTAAACACGTTCAACGGGAGCCAGCAAACTGCAAATGCCACCACAATGGAAAAGAGCATGATGTTTATCCTTTTAGACTCACTGCTACGGTATTTGTTTTCACGGATTCTTTCCCTCATGTTATTTCGCCGCTGCAGACGAGTGTATATCTGTGTGGGAGAGAAGAGAACAGACAAATCAAATCATGTCTTATTTAAGGGTGAACATCAGCAAAACTCTCTCTCTATATAAATATCTGTGTGTGTGTGTGTGTGTGTGTGTGTGTGTGTGTGTGTGTGTGTGT
>CAIGQV010019068.1:4926192-4965968 GCA_903798115.1 Danio jaintianensis | reverse complement strand
TGTGTGTGTGTGTGTGTGTGTGTGTGTGTGTGTGTGTGTGTGTGTGTAGCACAAGTAATGGTTCTTTAGTTATTCTTTTGGGTGGTTAAGGTGCTATTTGTGTTATTTAGCCCCATTTTATAGGAGTGTATTCAAACAAACCAAATCCTCAAACAAAATCCAGATTAAAATTCACAACAAAGCAAATCAAAACCTAAAACAAGACATAAAACCAAACTTTCAAGCAAAGGAAAAAGAACACAAAAAAGAATAACAACAACAAAAAAGTGAAGCAAAAAAAGCAAAAAAAAAAAAAAAAAGCAATTCATACTAAAGAAAAATAAAACCACAAAACAAAAATTGAACCAAAGCAAAGCAAAATTCACAAAAAACTTAAAGCAAAACAGAGCTAAAAAAGAGAACAAAGCAAAAAATTAATAAATAAAAACAACAACTGAAGAATAGAACAAAGGAAAGCAAAATTTGCAGCACAATAAACCAAGGTTAAAAAAATGTTTTAGGAAATATATATCAATTGTATATCTGTGTGGATGAAAAGGGGATAGATTAACAAATATTTATACGTCTTAATTAAAGTTGAACACAAATAGTGCTGTGGAAAAATACGATATGCAATGTAGTAGAGAGTAGAATCTCACAATTCTTTACTTGTATGCTTACATTCTCTTTAGATATAGAGAAAGAAAATGAATTTTGAGCTATAACCTCAGATTATAATAAAAAAAGCCCCAATTGCCATATACTAATTTGCAGTTTTTTATCATATACCAGAAACACTTTCATACCATTCACACTACTGTCAAACATTTTCCAAAACTGGCTCATCCACACTTAAATGTCTAAAAATGTTAAAAATCATCTTACTGCTCATGCATAAATGCTTATTTTTAAAATAATAAATTATTTACTTGTCCAGGTCACATTCAACTGCCATTGAGTTCTCAAATACCCTTTTGTTTTCATGACCGCAATTATGAGTAGATCTTTCGTTGCAGAAACGTAACATTTACTGTATAATATAATTGTAAAAATGTACAGCACATTGCAATAACACAGCGGTATATTATTTTTAGATACCACTGCTTTCACCGTCCACAATACGGTGGACAAAAAGGTGTTTTCAAATGTATCAACTCAGGAGAGTGTCTTCAAAAAGCTGTGCTTTCACAGAAAAAAACAACGTGTCTCAGTGTGGACAAAAGGTCACAACAGAGAAAAAAAAATGCTTTTTTACAAAAAGCATTTTGTAATGTATCCACTCTACTGTAGACGTAGCCCATATATCAAACAATGTGCTGTGTTGTGTTGTGGTGGAAAATAAAAGATAAGACTCCCTTGTCCTCCTGAAGCTCATATCAGTGCTAGTATTTTATGTATTATATTATTTTATTGCCTGTAGGATTTTATGTAATGATGAAATTGTTCATGTTTAAAATATAAAAATGGTTTACGCTAATCTCAGAATTGTCATAGTTTTACCCCTTTATAGGACACTCAAAGGAAAAAGTTGCTGACTTTTATGACTTTAAAAAATTATATTGCAAAACATTTCAGTGACGTTAACATATACAGTACAGTTCTTCACTCAATAATGGGTAAAACCATGTCCTAACATGCAATCTTTTCCATGCAATCTTTTCCAATCTTTTCCAACAATGCTATCTTTTCCATGTTAAAAAGAATTTTTGTCTGTGCGACGGCGACAGAAATGCTTTCTATTTCACATTTCTATTATTTTCTACATCACAGCAGAACAACATCATATACTACTATGACAACGATCACCTCAGGTACAAATTATGTACTTTATTCAGTGTTAAATGCTCCCAATCTGAGTTTAAACACCATTTTACGTGACATGTATAACCATACAACTGAAAGCAGCAGCATATAGTTCACCTCAGATCCTGAAAATAAAATAACTAGTAGACGGTTTGAAAATTCACTTCAATTCAATTCAATACATGTTTATTTATATAACGCTTTTCACAATATAAATTGTGCCAAAGCTGCTTAAGATAGTTCTAGTAGAGTCCAGATTTCAGAGATAAAGTTCAATTAAGTTTAGTTCAGTGTGGTTTAAATTTCACTGCTGAAAGTTCAAACACCGCAGAGCAAATCCACCGAAGCGCAGCTCCACAAGTTCCGATTCGAGCAAGCCAGTGGCGACAGTGGCGAGGAAAAAAAAAGTGAAGGGGAAAAAAAAACCTCGAGAGAAACTTGGCTCAAAAATGAAACTCAGAATGGTGATTCGGTGCAAACCAGCAACATCCGTCATTAATAATGTTAAAGAGGTTTAAAATGTATTAATTAGACTAAAATCCTTTACCATTTAATTGGGAGTGCAGTGGCTGGCATTTAAATGTTTCTGTCACCTCGCTTTTGGTGCAGACCAACAAATTGTTTGTCGCTGGAATCTTGTCACGTCCCGTGTTGTTAGGACATGTAATAATGTAAAACGTAATAATTTATGCATTTAGGATGGATTTTCATAGTTTGGGTTTTGGACAAAGAAAACCATTAGCCTACACTGTAAACAAATTGTCATGATTTTAATGGTAAAAAACTGTACAAATGCTACACAAAAAAATTGTTATCTGGTTTCCTTAATATCTAAGTTATAAATATAAGTTTCCTTAATATATATAGTGAATAACTTTAAATTGACGTTCCCAGACTCTGCATGACAGCTTTTGTTGCTGCTGTTGACATTACTATGGTTCTTTATAGTTTTTTTCTCATCAGTGATTTTTATGTCACATCTAATGTTGATAAATAATATGTTTTGCGTTACTTGTGTTACCAAGATGGTTTATATATTAGTATGTAGTATGTATGTATGTATTAGTATTAGTAAAGCTGCTTGTTATGAGCACTGGTTCATCAAATTTTGTATTTTTGTCTTTGTAACAAAGGTACAATGTGTAGACGGTACCCTGAAAAAAAAACGATTAATTGAATTTACTATTTTTTTTAATGTAAGTGGTTGCAAACAATTTATATGGGCTACATTTTAACAAACAAATTAAGATGAACATTACTAATTCTGCGTCACAGTGGGGCAGTGGGTAGCATGATCGCCTCACAGCAAGAAGGTCACTGGTTTGAGCCTCGGCTGGGTCAGTTGGCATTTCTGTGTGGAGTTTGCATGTTCTCCCCGTGTTTGCGTGGGTTTCCTCCGGGTGCTCCGGTTTCCCCCACACAGTCCAAAGACATGCGCTATAGGTGAATTGGGTAAGCTAAATTGTCCGTAGTGTATGTGTCTGAATGAGTGTGTATGGATGTTTCTCAGTGACGGGTTACGGGTTACTTTAAGGGCATACGCTGCTTAAAACATGTGCTAGATGATGATCTGAGTGTGTGTGTTTTCAGGGTCTATGTCTTTTATATTATTGAGGCAACACAAACTGACAGACAGAATACAAACAGCTCCCTCTTTAAGGGCCACAAACAAACACAGAGTTGCAAGCTACATAACGGTGTTACAACATGATTGTGTTGTCGCAGAACGTTAATGTGCCTCAGTAAACACAATGAACATGTTAAAAACAAATCAAGGCTAATGCAGGGAGATCTCTCTTATTCTACCCTAATAGTAAGAACAAAAGAGGACTCATTAGCTCTTGCTGGTTGAAAGTAGAGTTAATGACAACAAATGAAAATTATCTTATTAGTTTACATTTATTTGTTAAGCAATTGCAAATGTGTTATTATAACATTTTTACATTTTAATGTATCATGTTGAATGCTTATTGTTTTTCCACCTTTTTTGTCTTCCTTTGAAGGGATAGTTCACCCAGAATAAAAAAATCCTTTTTCAACAGAATTTCTTTCTTTTGTCAAACATAAGAAAGAAACAGGTTTGGCACAAGTAAAGGTTTGGGCTGTGTAAATGATGACAGAATTGTTCGGATGAATTATTCCATTTAGCTCACACATGATGTTGGAAAAGATGGTGTGAATCTGAAAAACGTGAATGTTTAGTGTAGTTTTATATGCACACCAATGAAAATATACATATTTAAAATCACTTTTGGTAATTAAAATTATGCTACAACAAAATATAAATTATAGATATAAATATCTATAAGTCCTTACTTAAAAAAATTATAATAATAACTGGTAACCATTTATATATATATATACATTTTTATATACACGCTTTTTAAAGTGATTACTTAACATTAGGATAATTAATAGACAGATTGCTAATAACACATGAATACTGTTGTAAAATCACACACACAAACACACACACACACACTGTACATATAGTATGTGTATATAGAATTTATTTTTTTATATATATTTATTTATTTATTTTGTGCGTGTATGCGTGTGCGTGTGCATGAGTGTGTGTGTGTGTGTCCGTCTGTCTGTCTGTGTGTGTGTGTGTGTGTGTGTGTGTGTGTGTGTGTGTGTGTGTGTGTGTGTGTGCGTGTGCGTGTGTGTGTGTGTGTGTGTGTGTGTGTGTGTGCGTGTGCATGTGTGTGTCTCCTCTTATTCCATTTCATCATTTGTCATGTTACTTATTCCATAGTCATCTGTCATGGTCATTTGTTATAGACAAGTCAAAACTAATTTTGCTCTTTGCCTCACAACATCAGACAGAAATTTTGTCAGTTATGACATGTTCGATCTTAAAGTCCCCGCTTTTGAATCAGTCACAGGCAAGAGAGAGAGGGAGCATGCACGTAAGAGAGAGATTCTGTCTGTGCATGTAAATGACATGGGCATATCTAATAGCTCATAGTAACATGCTAGCTACCTTTTCACAAATATTTTTGAGCATACTGCGAGTTGGTTAATTCTCAATGGCTCCCTGGTGAAGCACACATCAGCACACGTTTTTGGATCTGAACTCTTCATGTACCAAAAAAATGATAGCCTTTATAATAATTGATGTTTCAGATCAGCCTATACATTACCTTAAAATAGTCTAGAAATTTTATTTTAAAGGTCGCCACAGCAGAATGAACCACCAACTTATCCAGCATTTGTTTTACGCAGCATTTGTTTTACGCAGTTTTTCCAGCTGCAACCCATTAATGGGAAACATCCATACACACTCATTCACACACATACACTACGAACAATTTTAGCTTACCCAATTCACCTATTCACGCATGTCTTGGACTTGTGGGGGAAACCGGAGCACCCGGAGGAAACCCACGCGAACACGGGGAGAACATGCAAACTCCACACAGAAATGCCAACTGACCCAGCCGAGGCTCGAACCAGCGACCTTCTTGCTGTGAGGCAATCATGCTACCCACTGCGCCACCGTGACACCCTAACTTGTATCATTACTTTTCATTTGAGGAAAAAAGGCAGAAACATATTTTGAGAGTCCAAAAATTCACTGTGTGATGAAGTCTGTTAAAATGAAGTTTTGCTCTATAATTCAAGTTAATGAAAACGTCATGGTTACGTCCGTAACCCACGTTCCCCGAATAAGGGAACGGAGACATGCGTCTGAAACAGACTATGGGAGTGCGTCAGACGACCAATCACTCTGAGAGTAAGAAAACGGGCCAATGAAATGCCAAATTGCATTGGCAGAGCTCTGCTCCACAGCTGGCAGCAATGAGCTATCAGCGCTATATAAGCTGCACGCTGTGGAGTGAGCCTCAGAATTTTGCCTGCTGAAGAGCCGATCACTCAGCTAACAGCTGGAGACTCAGCTGCTGTGGCCATGGAGACGCATGTCTCCGTTCCCTTATTCTACCCCTTCATACGGGAACTTCAACATGCGTCTGAAACAGACTATGGGAGACTGTATGGAAAACGCCACTGCAGCTAAGCCCGTCACACCCCTGATGTGAAGTTTGACAAGCATAGCGTGGGCGCACAGCATCACCAGGAGCGCAACCTTCCAACGTCCCTAGGCCCTTAATTACCATTACATGGGAATATTAAATTTTTATCGGGAGTCGTAACGAGCTTTTACCTAGCTAATATAGACTAGGGATTTTTAAATTACGACAGTACGTTGGGAAAGCGTGCCAGTCCCCGAAGGGGGAGGACGCTACGGAGCCACCTGCTACCCAAGAGGGGAGACTTGATGGTAATAGAGCATATGGACTAGCCCTGATGAGGGGGAGTACTACATATGATAAGCTGGTTAGCGGGTAGGGAAGACACGGGTCCGCCTGGTCAGGGGGAACACTCCGTGGTTGAATAAGCGTATGGGGTCACCCCATGGGGGGGGGACCGCACAAGCTGGCACCAACCTCAGCATGTGGGTAGACCAAAATGGGCATACAGACATCACACTGAGCCAGGCACCCAACTCCTCCGCTGAGTCAGGTGCTGGGGGCCTCGGAGGAATTCTCTAGGGTTCGCCAAGTGGGAAACTTACTAGTAGAACAAAAAATGCGCACGTATCTCCGGGTTAGGGAGCATGGCGCGGCAAGCGTTTGTTAACACCGAGCTTAGTTCCCCTCCGATTGACTGGGGTTACCCAGTAATCGGGTGGAAACCGGCTCCACTCGAAGATTGTAGAATCTCGCGAATGTATTAGGTGTCGCCCAGCCCGCAGCTCTACAGATATCTGTAATAGAGGCGCCGCGTGCTAACGCCCAGGAGGAGGCGACACTTCTAGTAGAGTGTGCTCTCACATTAGCGGGACGCGGCTCGCCCTGGCATTGGTAAGCGAGGGCGATGGCATCAACTATCCAGTGGGCCAACCTCTGTTTTGATACGGCACTTCCCTTCTGCCGACCACCATAACAGATAAAGAGCTGTTCACCAGATCTTACACTTTGCGTTCGTTCCACGTAAAGGCGCAAAGCGCGAACGGGACAAAGCAATGAGGGGGCTGGGTCTGCCTCCTCCGAAGGCAGCGCTTGCAGGTTCACCACCTGATCTCTAAATGGGGTGGTAGGAACCTTGGGCACATAGCCGGGCCGGGGTCTCAGGATAACGTGAGAGTAAGCCGGTCCGAATTCCAGGCACGATTCTCTGACCGAAAATGCCTCCAAATCCCCGACTCTCTTGAACGATGCCAACGCGATCAGCAGAGCTGTCTTCATTGACAGAAGTTTTAATGTTACTGAATCGAGTGGCTCGAATGGAGTTCTCTGCAGACCTGCCAGGACTACAGAGAGGTCCCAAGAGGGCATAAGAGGGGGGCGGGATGGATTTAATCGCCGCGCGCCTCTGAGGAATCGGATGACTAGGTTATGCTTTCCGATCGTGTTGCCATCCACCGCATCATGATGAGCGGAGATGGCAGCCACGTAAACCTTCAGTGTGGAGAGGGACAGCCTACGCTCCAACTTATCCTGAAGGAAGGATAACACAACACTAATCTGGCAAGTCCGGGGGTCTTCTCGATGAGAAGCACACCACTCAGTGAATAGACTCCACTTCAGGGCGTAGGCATGCCTCGTAGAGGGTGCTCTAGCCTGAGTGATGGTGTTAACCACCGCCGCCGGTAAGTCACCTAAGTCTTCCGCGCTCCGTCTATGGACCACACGTGGAGGTTCCAGAGATCTGGGCGCGGGTGCCAATGGGTACCCCGTCCCTGGGAGAGGAGGTCCTCTCTCAGGGGAATGCGCCAGGGAGGGGCCATCGCGAGGAGTGTGAGTTCGGGAACCCAGGTCCGGTTGGGCCAGAGAGGCGCAACAAACAAGACCTGCTCCTCGTCCTCCCTGACTTTGCACAGTGTCTGTGCGATTAGGCTCACTGGGGGAAACGCATATTTGCGCATGCCCGGTGGCCAGCTGTGAGCCAGCGCGTCCGTGCCGAGGGGGGCCTCGGTCAGGGAATAAAACAACTGGCAATGGGTGCTTTCGAGAGAAGCAAACAGGTCGACCTGGGCTTTCCCGAATCGCTCCCATATCAGCTGGACCGTACCGGGGTGGAGTCTCCATTCTCCACGAAGCGTTCGCTGCCGTGAGAGCACATTGGCTGCACGGTTGAGCTCGCCCGGGATATGAATGGCACGCAGCGAACTCAGCCGCGTATGACTCCAGAGGAGCAGACGGCGAGCGAGCTGTGACATGCGACGAGAACGTATACCTCCCATACGGTTGATATAAGCTACCGTTGCCATGCTGTCCGTCCTGACCAGCACATGCTTCTGCTCTAACACCGGTAAAAAGCGGCGGAGAGCAAGAAACACTGCCAACAGCTCCAGTTGATATGCCAACGCAGACGGGGTCCGAACCACGAACCCGCAGCTGCGTGCTCGTTGCACACGGCCCCCCAGCCCGTGCTGGAGGCATCTGTCGATACGACAATATGCCTGGATACTTGCCCTAGGGGCACCCCGGCCCGTAGAAAAGCAAGATCCATCCAAGGACTGAAGGTGCGGCGTGTGTGCCCGCGCGCCATGCCCGTCTGGGGACCCGATCGTGAAGCCAGCGCTGAAGTGGTCTCATATGAAGCAAACCGAGCGGCGTCACCGCGGCTACGGATGCCATATGCCCCAGGAGCCTCTGAAAAAATTTCAGTGGAACCACTATGTTCCTGTCGAGCTTGCTCAGACAGGAAAGCACTAGCCTGGCGCGCTCCTCCGAGAGGCGCGCTACCATAGAGATCGAGTCCAGCTCCAGCCCGAGAAAAGAGATCCTCTGCACTGGGCAAAGTTTGCTCTTCTCTCGGTTGACCCGAAGCCCCAACTGGTCGAGGTGCCGAAGCACCCTGTCTCTGTGCATAATCAATTGATCGCGAGACGAGGCTAGAATCAGCCAGTCGTCGAGATAATTGAGGATGCGGATGCCCGCAAGCCGAAGCGGCGCGATGGCACCCTCCGCGAGCCTGGTGAAAACCCGCGGAGACAGAGAGAGCCCGAAGGGGAGGACTTTGTACTGCCATGCTCGTCCTTCGAACGCAAACCGGAGAAAAGGACGGTGGCGTAGAAGAATGGAGACATGAAAATACGCGTCCTTCAGGTCTATAGCTGCAAACCAATCCTGAGGACGGACGCACCGGAAAATGCGCTTCTGCGTGAGCATTCTGAACGGCATTTTGTGTAAATGACGGTTCAGTCTGCGCAGATCTAGGATTGGTCTTAACCCTCCGCTCTTTTTCGGCACGATGAAATACGGGCTGTAAAACCCACGTTTCATCTCGGCTGGAGGAACCTGCTCGATTGCATCCTTCGCCAGGAGGACAGCAATCTCCTCTCGCAAGACAGAGGCGTTCTCGAGGGAAACCCTCGTAGTATGAACACCCGTGAACCTGGGAGGGCGGATAGCGAACTGAATCGCATAGCCGAGTCTGATCGTTCGCATGAGCCACCGCGACGGGCTGGGCAGCGCTAACCAGGCTGGCAGAGCCCGCGCTAATGGCACCATCGGACTGATCAATGACATGCCAACAGAGGGGCAGCTCGGGAGGGGAGTGCTCACCCCGGGAAGCAGAGCGGCCCGAGGAAGAGCCGAAAATAAGAGAGTGTCTCTTACCTTCCTCCCTGGATCCCGCGATGAGGCTGGAGTGAGAGAAAGGAGCCCGTCCTCTTGCACTCTGTGAGCCTGTGGCGAAGGGGCCCGGCGCTGCGAGCTGGAAGGCGGAGCGTCCCAGATTGGCAGGGCTCGGGTTTGCACATCCGGAGAGAGAGAAATTTGCTCTTTTAATTTGGGTACCACTGGCCCGGAGGCCAGCAGTGGCGCTTTTAAAGTCTCTGCTGACTGTAGGTGTCCTCGGTCCTCCACCGAGGAAAGAGCAGGTTCCCTCCTCTCCGGATGGCCCGTCTCAGGGACGCTTCGCGGTCCGTTTACCGGACTTAACGGCGCCCTGGGGCGGTGGCGTCGCGTTGCCGCGGGTGGACGCCCTCGGCGAGGAGCAGCCGAGGTGGATGGGGCAACGGGGAGAGCAGTTTTCCGAGCCCGCTGGTAGATGACCTCACCCATCGCCTGGGACTGCTCTTTCACCGCCGAGAACTCCTGGGTAAAGTCCCCGACGGTGTCGCCGAACAGGCCAGCCTGGGAAATGGGAGCGTTAAGAAAGCGAGCTTTGTCAACGTCTCTCATCTCGGCCAGGTTTAGCCAGAGGTGGCGTTCCTGGACCACTAATGTGGACATCGTCCTCCCCAGGGCACGAGCAGCCGATTTGGTGGTCATGAGAGCGTAATCGGTTGCCGTGCGGAGCTCATGCATCAAGCCCGGGGAAGAACCACCCTCCTGCAGCTCAGCCAACTTCTCCGCTTGGTAGCGTTGATAGGTGGCCATAGCGTGCAGAGCGGATGCAGCCTGTCCCGCAGCAGTGTAGGCTCTGGCCACGAGGGACTCAGATAACCTACACGCTTTGGAAGGGAGTCTGGGTGGACCTCTCCAGGTGGAGGCGCCCCGCGGGCAAAGATTGACCGCGATAGCGCGCTCCACCTGGGGTATCGCCTCATAACCCCTGGCTGCTCCACCATCAAGGGTGGTGAGAGCGGAAGCGCACGAGGACCGGGCAGAGAAAGGTGCCCTCCATGCCTGCGTGAGCTCACTGTGTACCTCCGGGAAGAAAGGGACGGGGGGTTTGGAGGGTCTTGCCCTCCTAGCCCCCACGTAACACCCATCTAAGCGGTCCGGCCGTGGTGCTGGGGGACAAGCCATCTCCAGACCCACGGCCGAAGCAGCCCGGAATAACACGGCTAACATGTCCGATTCCAGACCCGAGGCCACACTGACCACCCCGGAGGATGGCAGAGGGTCCGGATCTTCATCGGAGCATGTTAGCCCGCCCTCCAATGCAGCGATGGACATCACGTCCCCGGTGTCATCCAATGAAAGCGCGGCCATCCCGGGGGATGGACCAGCGGTCTCACTGGAAGCTTGGACAGAGCCAGCTGAGGAGCGAGGGGTCCGCGAGCCCGAAGGCGGCGGGTAAGCCCCCACCGTAACCCTCAGGTCTGCCCGTGTGCTAACCGCATGGCGGGGAGCAACAGGGGTGACGCACCCTAATGCCAGGGTGCGCCGCGACCTTAGCTGTGCGACAGTTAAGCCCTCGCAGTGAGGGCAGCAACTGTCCGCGAGCACCGCATCCACATGCCGGACCCCCAGACATGTGACGCAATGCTCGTGCCTGTCATCCGGGGAGAGGAAACCACCGCATCCAGAAATGCACGGTCGGAACGACATCTTTAAAAAGACGCGTTATGCGACCGTGTGCTCTCTTAGGGAATTCTGCCCTTTTAGTGTGAAACTGCTCTTTTAGTACACCAGTGAAACGCCCAGGGGACGTTAAACCCAGATGAAACGCCGCTGTTGCGTCTTCTCCCGCACTGGTGATAAGCGCTGACACTTTCTCGCTAGTCAGGTTGGCAGAGTTAGGTCTTCAGTCTCGTGAGAGGGTCTGAAGCATAAATTCTGAGGCTCACTCCACAGCGTGCAGCTTATATAGCTGATAGCTCATTGCTGCCAGCTGTGGAGCAGAGCTCTGCCAATGCAATTTGGCATTTCATTGGCCCGTTTTCTTACTCTCAGAGTGATTGGTCGTCTGACGCACTCCCATAGTCTGTTTCAGACGCATGTTGAAGTTCCCGTATGAAGGGGAACTAAAGGCTTTTTGCTTATTCTGTTTATAAGGGATGATAGTTAACACATAGTTAACAATCACACAGGCAAGAGTGTCTTTTTGCCAAATATCAGCATGTGAGCATGATCACAAATGTGTTTCACATGATCACACAGTTTAATAAGTTAATATTGATATCTTGACAAAATATTGTATGCTTTTTTTCTGTTTTACTGATAAAAAGAGTTCCAAGCAAAGTTTAGACATCTACATATCATTTACTGCTGAATTTTATTATTTTATATTTATTTATAAATGGCCTTAACCAGCCAAGAAACTAGCACAAACAACATTGTTTATTTATGTTACCAAAATGTTTGAGATTGCTAATACTGCACACTTGTGCTTTGATTTTGCATTCTCAAAATCCGTGTTTATCTTTCCCAATGATGAAAAAGAGGTCTTCCCACCTAAAACCGAACATCCGTACCATCTCCACCCACCATGTGTTCATAAACATGCCTTATTATCTTGACAAGACAAAGGAATTAATCAATAGTTCATTAGATACCAACAGATCAAAGTCTTGCAAGCCCATTTGACTCAGACTTTTATTTACCAGCTTTGCTTTCCTGCGTTTTTCCATTCTCTTTCTTCATTTGATGAATGGCAGCACTGGCACAGAGTCCTGTGACCTGAAATAACTGCATGACACAAATCCCAGAGGCATAGAGAGAAAATGAATGCACGCATTTATCTGCAACTTATTATTTACTTCAGCTCAAATCTGAGAGCCAACATTAGCCCAACTGAAATACTGAATCTGTATATAGCATGGTATGTAATTTAGGTTTGTTTCCATTTTTTTTTCTTTCATGGATAGCTGGCTTTGTTTAGTGGCTGATTAAATGTGATTCTAGGTCAATTTTACTGACAGCTGAACATAAAAAAGTCCCTCAGTCATTAGGATTCATAAAGTCGTTGACTCATACAGAGAAAAAGAGAGAGAGACACTGATCTAATAGAGTCCGACACTTGCTGCCCTGACCGGACAGCAAGAATCTTTGTTGGCGTCACAATCTGAAGTATTGGACTGTGGGATGGTTGGAGGACAGTAGCTCCTAAGGATCTGACTGAATAAAAATGCTGTAGTCATATTCTGTACTGTATGTATAACCTAAATATTGGGAAAAGTGATCAACTGTCTGGTGCGTGCCGATTTCGACATTGTATAAATTGAAAATAATTGTGTCAAAATAATGCAACCTAGACTCACTGGAAATACATGCCCAGGGCTACATTTTTGTGAACGATGTTTGCTTATAGATTTTGTTTAAAAATCCACTAGAGTCTTCTGTCTACATTTTTGAGGATCTCAAATACTTTACTGGGCAACTATTTTCTGATACATGCCATTTACATGTTCTTCTTGTAAATCCCCTAGAGACTGCTATGTGCATTTCTGAAAATCTCAAATACTCTACTGGGCTACATTTTCTCATATGTGCCATTTACATGTCCTTCTCATGCACATCCGTATCACCTTCGTGATCAACTGACCCACACCCTTCTCTAAACCTAACCGTTAGTGTTTTTAAAAGCAAACGAGAAGAGAAAAGTATATCACGGCTGCATATTTTTACCATAATTTCACATTGCTTTTTTTTACCTAGTTTCTGGAACTATTTTTCGCCAGACTCGAACCCAGTCCGCTTCATGCCCCAACTACGACACTGTACAAGGTAAGCTACCAAGCAATGAAAAGCTCTAGAAAAGCCGTCCATATGGACATAAGCAGGTGAGGCGAACTCATTAAATTATGGATCACATAACACATTTAAGTTGTTTTTGTGGTATTAATTTGGTGCTGCATTAACAACTGCATGAAAACAATCCTTGTATATGTTTTACACTGTAGTAGGAAAACAATAGTTGTCAGCGTCATACCAATCCGTAGCATTCGTCTTACGCAGAAACGTATGTCGAGGCACATATTTGCAACTTCCCAAAAATGTGGCCCTGGGCATGTATTCCCAATGAGTCTGTATTGCAATAATTTCCCCTTACAAATTGCTATTAGTAATAATAATTATCAAATGGCAAGTTACATATTGAACTATGCGTTTTAAGCGTTTATCCAATATTCCAATTATCCGTTTTATTTATATCTTATATGTCATTTTCTTACAGTGACAAATATAAATCTAGTTTTCTGAATATTTTCAGTCCTATATGGAAATCTGATATAGGGCCATATATGAACATATATATAAAATTATAGGCCATATGTTTGAACATATACATTCATATTTGTAATGATTGAAAAAATATGTAAATGGATATTTTTACAGTATTTTGAAATGTATGTTGCATATAAGACATATATTTTATATATATGAAATCCAGTCATGAACTTGTATGTAAGTTATATATATATATATGAGCAATATCACACGAGTAGCAGTGCAATGTGGCTGTATATCAGCACTGGTGGGAGGCGTGCGAGGCAGCAGGCCGAGTGCCTTAGTGTCCGATACTGGTCCCACCAGTGACGGAGTCGCTTTGATCTTGAGAGTCCCTTGCCACAATGATGTAGGCTATAAAACACACAGGATCCTTGTCCTTAAACAGCAATATATAAACAAAAAATCTATAAATATAAAACAAATATTTATATAATTGTAACTAATATTACAAAGTAATTCAGTTTACTTTCTCTCTAAAAAGCGCCTGTTTTTCCCATCAATAACTTTCTTTGACCCTTGAAAATATCTTTTGAGGGATTTATTTTTACATGCACAAACAGCAGCCTAAACAACAGAACATCGTTGTCTAATTTTACCTGCAGTGCTTCTGTGAGAGGAATACATTCATTTATATAAAATCAACAAACACGAATATGTTTCACTTAACAACAAAATACATAACCTCGTCATGTAGCCTATTATTTTTCTATTCGCTCTAAGTTCAAGATGATGGCACTAAGGACAGCATATGCTTTTTATTTTACATAGGGCTATAGAATGTCATGGGATCTCACTTTTCACTCCGGTAAAACATAATCGCGAATTCAAAAATGAAAGAAACACCACTGAAAGGGGTTCTGTTTTGTCAAGTTTACCTGCTTTCAGCTTAATTGTCCAACATGTTTACAGCAATGTCACGGTCTTTAAAAAAAAGAACATTGTATTGGCCTACTGTATTAAGCAAAAAAAACGAAACACTACGTCACATCATTTGTTTCGGAAAATGAATAAGCAGTGTCTCAATGTCCATATGAAAGCATCTGGCTGTCAGTCTTTGAAATGACTGGATTTTTTCATGTATAGTTATAGCATGTGTAGTTAGCATAGCATAGCATAGAATAGCATGTGTAGTTATCTTTTTTTTAAGTGAGGTGTAAATCGCCGTCATGCATGAATGATATTTTTGCATTCTACACATAATAATCCATCATCACATTACACAATACTGAAACCGCACTTCAAAAAATAACACATTGTCAATATTTTTTGAGACCCCCCAAAATTTCACAAATCATGTTTTCAGGGGAGCCCATGCCTTAATTAGGAGAGCCGAGCTCCCCTCAACTCCCCCGTAGTTCGCACCCTGCCATTGCTTATTCACTAACGGCACTTTAGAGCTAGTATTTAAATGATTCTCTAGCGTAATGTCTAAAGTGATGACAAAAATAGGTGATTTTGCATCATATTTTAAGATTATAAGGCTGAAAGGCATGAAATGCCATCAGTCTACAGAGATATCTTCCAGTATTTCTCTCTTGCATTTGGGAGATCACAATATTACTATGGTATCAATAAAGTACTACAACATACAAAAGAGAGAGATCGACTTAGAAAGTCATTTACCAGTTTAATAATGATTTGATCAGCTGTAGTTAGAAATTACACTGTTTTAATCTTCTAAGGGCTTATTATGCGTCTCTGTCGCCATCTTGTGGATGAACATCGTCAACCATCTTTGCTCAAAGACAGGCTAATGGCCACCAATGTGCTGTCTCTAAGAAATTATAAATATTTTAAAATAGGCACCATCCTTATAAATAAACTGCATAGTTGCAATCTAAACAACTACATTCTCGACTAAAAAAAGCCTCAAAAGTACTTAATGCTGCCCAACAGCAGTAATATTTGTCAAACTGTAGAGTGTCCTCTGCTTGTCGCAGCATGTGGGCGGAGTAATACACAAGGGTGAAGGGTTAAGAGGCTGAACAAGTGCTGTTACTGGCAGAATATCGCACAGCTATCAGCCAATCAGATTATATTATATATATATATATTTGCATAATATTGTAATATTGCATAATATTGCTATATATCAGAGTCCTGTAAGCTAAATAGTAGGAAAAATAAATATTATGCAATGGTTATCAACATATTTCAAAATAACTTCTTTTTTTGTTCAACAGAAGAAAGAAACTCATAAATGTTTGAAACAAGTAAAGAGTTAATGATGACAGAACTTTCAGTTTTGGGCGAACAATCTCTTTAAACTAAAAATTAAACAGAAACGAAAAGAAATATCTAAAATATATGTGTGTATATATATATATATATATAAACTGCAATAGTATCTGGAAACTAAAATAACACCTAATATTGCAATAATTGTAAAGGAAAAAAGAAAAGAAAAGAAAAGAAAAGAAGCCAACCATTCCTGCATCTACTACTGGACATAGTTACTAGAAAGTAAGTAAATAAACAAACTAAATTACCATGAACATGAAAAAAAATGCTTATTTTTCTATGGCACAATTCGATCAACACACAAAAAACAACAATTATTGGAAAATAATAGCGTCAGAGATGGGAAAACAATGCATGTGAGTATAAAAGAAGGAGAGACAGAATGAGACAGATATGTGTGTGTGTGTGCGAGTGTTTGTGCGCGAGTGGGTGTAAGTGCAGTTCCATTTTTTGATCTAACCGCCTGTGGTTAATTAGGTGTAAAAGTGACAAGCATCCTTGACGAAACTCGGCCATTTCACTTAAACACCAACAAATGCTCGACAGCACTTGACAGTCTGAAGAGTGAACCATCGTCACGGTGACGGCAGAATGCTCATTCTGTCACCCCACACACGCATTTTAATTTTTACAACTCTATTAGCATAATAATCTCCATATTAAACCCATTACTGGAAGCTGGAGCTTGTCACATGAATCCTCCCTTTCATTTATGCCATTCTTTTACACAACTCCCCAAAGTTGTGGTTCCTTTGTATTATCGCATATCTCTTTGATTCTATATTATTATTACTACTATTTTTGTGCCATTTGCGGAGGAGCAATGATGATTCATTTTTGTGATCTTGGAGGTCTTTGAATTTTTTAATGATCGTTTTTTCCACACTTTTCTTCACATGTTCTTTCTCATTTATTCTGCCATTCTTTGACCAATTGCATCCTCTCTCGCCTTCTCTTTCAAAACATGCAGCAGTGCTGGGTTTGTGTTAGCAGTGAGCTGATGTGGCAGGTCATGTTGGCTGCTGGTCATGTTCAGTCAGAACATACACTCTGTTTCACTGAGCCACGTCCAAAGCCACTGGATTCTGGGACGGGGAAAAAAACAACTCAGCAATATTTTTTGACAATACAGCAGACCGGATGAGACGTGCCTTTTTTGTTTGTGAGTGTGTTTAATGCAACAGGCTCATTGGAAATACCGGCAAAACATACGTCAACATATATTTGACTGCAGTTTCTAGGTAAAATGAACAATATGGGGCAGTATGATGCCAACAACTTTTGTTCCTTTTCACACTAATGATATTTACAGGGACATATTATCAACAAATAAATACCACAAAACAACTTTAATCTTTTTCTATATGAACAACTTTTACAGGGTGGTCAGTTTCCTCTGTGACTGACTTTGTATGTTGATGTACTTGTGATGCAGAGCACCCGTGTACGTGTACAAGAAAGACATGTATTTAAAACGTACAACAAAACTAACATTAAAGTAACATATTTCCCATTCGCAAAAACGTAGACAGCGCCTAGTGGATTTCTAATCAGTGGATTTGTGAAATGTGCAACAAATTGTACCTGGAACAGTATTTTAATGTAAAAAGTATTTTTTTTACCAGGGGGGGCTCAATTGTTTTATGTTCAACCCACTTAAATTTGTGAGAACTAATAAGTAACTTAATTCCTTCATGTTGTCCCAACACAAATGGATTGTGTGGAGCATATTTACAGTGTATTTCCAATGGGCCTGGATTGGTTTAATTGCATTTCTGAGACTGCTGTTCTAGTGTGTCTTTAAAAAAAGTAAATGTATTCTACTTGGCATTCAACTTCAGTAACGCACCGCGTTTAAGAGTAAAACAGGTCATTTGAGAGGAAAAGGTGGAGATTTTAACCATTTAAAACTGAATAATGGTTGTTCCGACTCCCTCAAAAAATATTTTTGCTGTTTGTTCAAACTACTTATTTCAAGAGTTCGCCCTTAGCTGATGATTGATTAAGAAGCGTATTTGGCGTGCTGTCCCGGGAGAGAGCCCTGAGCTCATGAGGTCCTCGAGCCCGGGGCTCCCTTCCGTTGAAGGGCGAGGGGAGTTTGAGCTCAGGTAGATCTCGAGAACTCCCCTGCTTGATAAAGGTAAATTCGAATTTATGGATAATTATGGAGAAAAATTGCTGAATTAAATCGCTTGTCTATGGTGCCGATTTGGTTTGGTCAATTTACTTATGTTACATGTTTTTGGTCTGTGGGAGGAAACCGGAGAGCCCGGGGAAAACCCACGCGAACACGGGGAGAACATGCAAACTCCACACAGAAATGTCAACTTGGCAAAAGGTAAAGGCTTGAGCAAGTGACATTCTTGCTGCGCGGCAACAGTGCTAACCACTGGGCCTCCGTGCTGCCCTGTCGAGGAAAGGGGAGGAGTAGGGGTGGAAGGGGGGATTCTTCAAGACGAAGATGGCTAAGGTAAGATACTCTGATTATGTATAGTGCTTTAGGAATCGTCTGATTAGTGGATTAGCTAATGCGGAACCAGCTGCTATCAATCATAATCACGAGCTCCTCTCGAAATTAGTTTATAAATAAACTTCACTTCAAGAGTTCGCCCTTAGCTGATGATTGATTAAGAAGCGTATTTGGCGTGCTGTCCCGGGAGAGAGCCCTGAGCTCATGAGGTCCTCGAGCCCGGGGCTCCCTTCCGTTGAAGGGCGAGGGGAGTTTGAGCTCAGGTAGATCTCGAGAACTCCCCAAAATGCCTTTCAACAGCTCGGGACAGCAGCCGCGTATTGAAGAACCCCCCAAAAAGCAGGAAATCAATGCTATATCCGGCTGCTGGATATAATATTGAGAATGGAAGGGAGGGAGGGGGCTCCTGCGGGAGCGAAGGAGATGCAGGCTCCTGCGGGAGTCTGGGGGGGGCTGGAAAACTCCTGCGGGAGTCGGGCTTGGGGCACTCCTGCGGGAGTAGAGCCCAGGGGTGGACTCCTGTTGGGAGTCGAGCTTGGGAGACTCCTGCGGGAGTCGAGCTGGGGAGTGATGGCCTATGCGGAAGAAAGATGTAGAAGCACGATTAGTACTAGAAAGAAGGGGAAGTAGCGGAGAAACTCGACGCTGAAATAGAAAAGAGGCGGAGAGACTCGACGCTTGGAGGAAGCGGAGCACTCGACGCAGCGAGACAGAAAGAAAAGTGGGGCGAAGAGACTCAACGCTAAGAGGGAGCGGAGCACTCGACGCTGGGACAGAAAGGGGGAGTGGAGAGACTCGACGCTGAAAGGGAGCGGAGCACTCGACACTAGAAGGAAGAAAGGGGGCGGAGAGACTCGAACGCTTGAAGAGCGGAGCACTCGACGCTGGAAGGAAGAGAGGTTTTAACTAATGGCTGTTGGAGGGGCGGTGATTGACTCCTGCGGGAGTCGGAGCTCGGGGTAACACTCCTGCGGGAGTCAGAGCTGCGGGGCCAATCTCCCACGGGAGTTGGGAAAGGGAGGGGGTGGTGGAGACTCCTGTGGGAGGGGGGCCGGGGGTCAGGGCTCCTGCGGGAGTTTAGGAGTCGGAGCTGAGGAGTGAGGGCCTATGCGGAAGAAAGATATAAAAGTTGGACTTGTTGCCTGAAGTAAAGTAGCGGAGATGCTGAAAGGAAGAGAGACGGAGAGGCGGAGAGACTCAACGCTTAAAGAGCGGAGCACTCGACGCGGAGGGACAGAGAAAAAAGGGGGGGGGCGGAGAGACTCGACACTTAAAGAGCGGAGCACTCGATGCTGGAAGGAAGGGGATAGGCGGAGAGACTCGACGCTAGGAGAAAGCGGAGCACTCGACGCTGGAAGGAAGAGAGGTTTGTACTATTGGCCGGGGGGGGGGCTGTGATTAACTCCTGCGGGAGTTGAAGCTCGGGGTAACACTCCTGCGGGAGTCAGAGCTGCGGGGCCAAACTCCCGCGGGAGTCGGGAAAGGGAGGGGGCAGTGGAGACTCCTGCGGGAGGGCTGGGGCGGGGGCTCCTGCGGGAATTGGGGGTCGGAGCTGGGGAGTGAGGGCCTATTGCAGAAAGAAAACATAGGAACTGGCTACAAAGCCTGAAGTAAAGTAGTGGAACTGCTGAAAGGAAGGGAGACGGAGGGGCGGAGAGACTCGACGCTTAAAGAGCGGAGCACTCGACGCGCAGGGACAGAGTAAAAAAGGGGGGCGGAGAGACTCAACGCTTAAAGAGCGGAGCACTCGACACTAGAAGGAAGGGGGTAGGCGGAGAGACTCGACGCTAGGAGAAAGCGGAGCACTCGATGCTGGAAGGAAGAGAGGTTTATACTCTTGGCCGGGGGGGTGACTGACTCCTGCGGGAGTCTGAGCTCGGGGTAACATTCCTGCGGGAATCGGAGCTGCGGGGCCAGGTTTCTGCAAGAGAAGGGAAAGGAAGGGGGCGGTGGATACTCTTGCGGAGGGAATGAAAAGGTGGCTAGCGGGCGTAACTCCTGCGGGAGTTTGAGCCTTAAGGGGATGGAAAAGTGCATGCTGGGTTTGGGGGAAAACTAGGGGCCAATTGGCTGAGCTCAGCGTTAAGGGGGAGACTAGTTGGACAGTCTTACTCCTTGCTACCAGTGGAGAGGCGCTGGCTGATAAGGGTTTGCTGGGCGGACTTAAGGTGAAAGTGGCTGAGGCGGATATAAGAGTTAAATGCGTCTGATGACCACCGGCCAAGGGCCTGGATTTGGCGTTGTGAGAGGCCTTTGTGTGCGGCAGTAGTAGCTGCTCCGATTCTGAAAGAATGCCCAGAAAAGGGGTCTGGGGAAAAACCTGAAAGACAAAGGACGTCTTTTAAGTGCTTTTGAAACCAGAATCGTGTTACGGCCTGGTTAGCGTCATCGACAAAGAGGGGGGAAAAGGGGGTATGGTTTAGACGCTTCCTGAAGTTAAGAAAAGCTAAAAGGGTGTGAAAGGGGCTAGTGGGGGAGGGGAGGTCAAAGATATAAACAAAATGGCCTTTCCTGAACTGGTCTGTTTTACTCTTTTTGATAAAGAAGGCAAGGGTTTCTTTATCCAACAGAGTCAGGTCTGAGATTGTGGGGTGGATGGCTGGGTTAAATTGGGAGGTTGTGGTCAGCTCGGAGCTCCTGAGGAAACCAAAAAATGCTAGGTTAAACATAGCATCTAAGGTGCGAGCTGTGTGGGGTGACTGGTAGCCTTTGCGGAGGGTAGATATGCATTTGGAGAGAATGCTGAGGGTGATGGGTAGTCTAGGATCTGGGGGGGTGTTGGGCTTTCTGTATACCCTTGATAAGGAGGTTTGTTTGGGAGTTAGATATGGCCTCAGAAGGAGCTCCGTGGATCAGTTTATGAAAAAACTGGATGCCGCTTAAGTAGCTCTTGATGGAGCTAGCTTGCATGTTTTTTGAGATGTGGAGGTAGGAGATAAATGAGGTGATGGAGAGGAGGGAGAAATCGGGGAAATGAGCTTTATATAATGAATGGAAGTGTTTAAAAGCATTCCAAGCTGTGAGGTATGACTGAAGTGTTCTGGGAGCTACTGCTTGTAAAATGAGTGAGATGGAGGATTCACGGAGGCTATAGAGGGGGTGTTTCAAGGCAATATCAATTCTGAATAGTGAGGCACTGGGGTTGGGTGAGGATCCGCTTCTGGAGCTAGCAGCCAAAACCTCTGACAAGATCTGGTTTCTTGCTGTGTTGGAGACGGCAGGGGGTTCCAGAACTAGGGCGTTATGCGGCAGAGGAAGGGGAGTGGCTGTGGATAGGGTGAATGGGGGGCGTGCAGTGGAAAGTTGTGAAGGATGACGAGTTGGATCTGCGCTAGTGAGTGTAGGGGGGAGTGTGGAGGGGGGTAAGAAGATGGGAATGCTAGAAGAAGGGAAGTTAGCTGGGGGGGGGGGGGGGGGGGGGCGCTAGGGAAGGAGCTAGGGGCGAGGGAAGAGAAAGGGTTAATCTGGGCTAATGGGTTTGAAGCATTGGGAGCTTCTTGGCTTTGAGGGGGAATGAATGGTGTAGGAAGGGTGGGACTGGAGGAAAAATTAGAAGGGGGGGCTGGTGGCCAGAAAGGAGATCTGGGGTTGTCCATTTGAATGCCTTGGATTTGGGAGGAAGAAGAGCGGTGGAGTGTAGTCGGGGTTTCCTGGGGGTGGTGACTGGATGAGGTACGGCTGGGGGCGTGGCTTCTTTTAGACGTCTTCCTGGGTGCTTGAGCTGGCGGGGAGATTGTAGGCGGGTTGTATGGTGTGGGACGAGTCTTGGTTTTCCGGGTTTTCTCTTTCCTCTGCGGCGTAGGGGAGTTTGGCGGATTTGTGATGGTGTTGTGGTAAAGTTCGAGCAACTCTTTTTTGTTGAGGGAGCGGGGAGCATTGATGCCGGCATTGGAAAGGAATTCGCGGAGTTCCTGGATGGTGTTTCTTCCAATGAAGTTGGAGGGGGAAAAAGCTGAGGCGTAGGATGAAGCAGGTGAGGTGGTATGCATTCTGGAGGTCGATGGAGAAGGGGATACAGCGTGGCTAGGAGGTCTGGCGGAGGAAGAACGTGTGAGGCGTCGGCCTCTTGTCGAAGCCTCGGACTCGGCAAAGGAGCCTGGCGGAGCTAGATGGTGCTGGGCCGTGGCTTGATTCTCCTGGAGAGCGGGGTTCTCAGCCGAGTTGTTGTTGTTGTTGGTGCTGCTTTCCATATTGTCTGGCGTTTGTTGCTGCGTCGGTAAGTAGCTAGATTATGCGAGGCTGCTTCTTCAAGACGAAGATGGCTAAGGTAAGATACTCTGATTATTTATAGTGCTTTAGGAATCGTCTGATTAGTGGATTAGCTAATGCGGAACCAGCTGCTATCAATCATAATCACGAGCTCCTCTCGAAATTAGTTTATAAATAAACTTCACTTAAAATGGGCTGAAACTACACAATTCTTGAAGTTTTTTTGGCGGGACAACTTAATTGTTTTATGCTCAATCAGCTTAAAACTGTAAAAACCATTAAGTTAACTTAATCGATTTGCATTGGGATGACATGAAGGGATTGTGTGGAACCCTGCATCTTTTAAGGCTCCCTATGGCAGATTATGTTGACTGCTACAAATATCTTGGTATCTGGTTAGATGGGAAACTGTCATTTGAAACTCATATAGATGAATTGCTCAAAAAGGTTAAAGCCCGGATTGGTTTTCTTTACAGAAACAAATCTTCCTTTACGCACTCTTCAAAGCAGCATTTGGTCAAATTAACAGTATTACCAATTTTGGATTATGGGGATTTAATTTACAGATCAACTTCAAAAACTCTCCTTTACAAACTGGATGTTATTTACCATGCAGCAATTCGTTTTGTTACTGGAGCGCCATTTAATACTCATCACTGTCAACTGCATTTTTTTATTGAATTGGCCTTCTCTTCAATCACGTCGACAAATGCATTGGTTTCTGTTCATTAACAAAACTCTTATTGGGAAAACTCCACTATATTTACCGTCACTTCTTAACATTCAGGAAACACGTCGAAATCTGCGCTCTAGTAGTTTTATTAACCTTTGCATACCCAAAGTTTGCACTTTATTTGGTCGCTACTCTTTTCAGTTTTCTGCCTCTTGACCAGGTCGTCATTGTAAATGAGAACTGGTTCTCAATTGACTTACCTGGTTAAATAAAGGTTATTATTACTATTATTATTATTAAATTGTACTAAAATGTATGAATGAGATTGGACAAATTGGCCACTAAATCTAAAAGTTATGCGTTGATTTTCAATAAAGGGAGCTGGGCATGTTTGACTCCCATTTCCCGGTTCGTTTGACAAGTGTGAGTGCTCCGAATTGTGCCCTGGTGCGGTTCACTTGGGCTTTGGCGCGGTACGCTTTAGTGTAAGTGCAAATTGTGCCTGAGCGCGAAACTGAAGACGCGACGTCACTTTTAAGAGACTGTTTTATATGGATTTATTAATCAATCTTACTTTCTAATGAACGCGAACTGTCATAGTTTATTAAAGATATAAACGCCCCGTTGCACGTCAGCTGCACCTTCGGCAAACCTAATACGTGCAGCACGATGACTTTCATGAACAATTGCGAGCAACAAAAGTGGTGGATCTGTTCAGCAAAATATTTGACTGTGTATCACAGCATCCCAAACAACTCAAAATAATTCTAAACAATATAACTAAAGCAGGCTCAAGGCAACCATACCTAGTGTGAGTACACCCATAGATAGAATAGATAGAGTTGTAGCAAGCAAATTGCACCAAGAGAGATCATATTTTGCAGTAAACTTGAAATAGTTCTACACAATGAACAACTTTAATGATAATATATTTTGCCATTGTTTTTAACTGAACTGTGTCATTCCCAAAACTTCATGGGATTGTAGTTCTTTCCCTCATTAAAGTACAGTCTAGTCTAGTAGTCATTAAGTCCGATTTTCATGTAACTATTTGCTTCAAATCAAAGTGAATCCCCTTGTGGATGTTTGGGTTGACTCATGGTTATAACACTTTAGCAAAGACTTTTTCAAAATCCCTATAGGAAAAATCAATGATAAAAGTACTTTAGAAACCATTACCGCTAAAAAAAGTGGTTGAGCACTAATGCACTCTTTTGAGCCTTCTCAAGTCTAGAAACATGTATGTAAGAAAGTGTCATCGAAAAGGTTTATTTAATCAAGCACCTTTCTGAATGCTCTTGATTTTACTCTCAATTGAGGCTATTCTAAACCCTGATTGCTCTAAACAACTGCTGGCTTTGCTGTGGCTTTTAAAATAGTATCAAATAATAAAGCTTCAAGCAGGGATGTTGAAGTACCGCTGTCTGTAAAATACTGATAAACCCGTGTCAGTGGGATGAATGTATAAAGACCTGAGATGATTTTATCTAATAATATTTCAGCGGTGCGTGTTTTCTATCAGCTGCTAGCACCAGATTCACAAATGTATCACTCTTTGAAGCACATCAGTCAAACAGATTAGCAAAATGTCTGAAATTGTTCACTCAGTTTGATTCATTCGAACAGTTCACACACAAACAATCATATTTGAAAAAATGTGCATATTTTATATATTATAGATTATATCAGGGATGTATACAGACAAATTATCAACAATGAAGAGGCTCGTATTATTATGTATCTCGTGGTGGGGGTAAAGATGATTTTTATATTTAAAAAATGACTTACAGAATGTCATAAGAGTTCAATTTCATGAAATCAAGTCAGTCATTCGCAGTATAGGTCAAACACTGACCGAGTCTTTGCTCTTTTTGCTTGAAGCTTTATAAAGTGCCTTGTTACTGTAATGTATTATACATCTTTCACTGTGGCAGAAATGTAGTGCTAGGGGATTTTTGGGAGACCGTGAAAACAAAATTATATTTTAGGGCTGTCAAAATTCATCAAAACATATCAATTACAGGCTTTCCTGCTGTATGGAAAAGTGTACCTTGAATATTAGTTCCTTTGCATAAAAAATTTTCCTTTGGATAATTGTCAAATGCACAAATTAATTATATTAAATATTCTTAACACAATTGAAATGATTCTTTCATTCTACATTCTGTATAAAATAATAAAACTATTGTTTTTGCATTGACAGCCCTAATTTTTAATAGTAAGGTGGAAAAAATGTTTGCAGCAAATTACTGCAGTCATAGAAAAGAAAATACATATCAACTTAAACCAAAGTGATTTCTTTCCATATAATATATTAATAATTGTCAAATTGTGTGTAATTTGTGTACCTGGAGCATAAAACCAGATTTAATTTGCACAAGTATATTTGTGGGAATAGCCAAAAATACAAATGTATGAGTCAAAATTATTTTTACATTAGAAGCATTAGAATATTAAGTAAATATTATGCGCCATGAAAACATTTGGTCAAATTATTTCTATAAATAAATCAAAACGTATTTTTTGATTAATAATAAGAAAAACCTGATTTGCACATTTAAAGGGGATTTTCTCAATATTTGGATTTTTTGAACCCTTAGATTTCAGTTATCTTGGTCAATTATTGTCCTGTCCTAAAAACCCATAAATGAGATGATTTATAAATCTCAATTTCCCAAAAGAGATCCTTATGGTCGGGTAAACAGTGGGTCTCTCACAAACACTAAAAAAACAGTTAAAAGTGTAAACTAAATAATTTTTTTTTGCTGTTTGTTCAAACTACTTATATAAAATAAGCTAAAACAACAGAACTCTTGAGTTTTTTTGGGACAACTTAATTGTTTCATGTTCAATCCACTTCAATTTGTAAAAACTACACTGTAAAAATGTAATAACAAAAAGTCAAGACAACAAATATTTTGATGTTGCTTTAACTTAATAAGTTTAATTAAGTATAAAGTATAACCTAAATTTAAGTTAATAAGTTAATCAGGTTTCAACATTTTTTAAGTTAAAGTTTAACTTAGTATTTTTAGTCAGTTCACCTATAGTGCATGTCTTTGGACTTGTGGGGGAAACCCGGAGCACCCGGAGGAAACCCACGCAAACACAGGGAGAACATGCAAACTCCACACAGAAATGCCAACTGACCCAGCCGAGGCTTGAACCAGCGACCTTCTTGCTGTGAGGCGACAGCGCTACCCACTGTGCTGCCCCAAATCTGAATCATGTCATAAATTATTAAAAGACTCATAAAAACAAATTTCTCATTTACTTGTCATTACAGCCTCTTATACCTCTCTGATGGATCACCACTGACTATTAAATTGAAATCTATCAAGTGTGCCAGCTTAACATTTACAAATAAGTAGCAGGCCCACTTAGATAAGCCTGAATAAATGTCAAACTGCAAAGCTCTCGATGACGTCTCACCCACCCTTAACCTCACCGGTCAGAAATATAAGCTGAACTCCAGAGACAAGAAAAGAGCAACAAACAACATGCACACTACATCTGCTTGAATATCTTCCTCTTCCTCTAGAGACGCGTACCACGCTGTGGTGCACCAGTCAGGATGTTGTAGGAGGGATTTGTTCTGTTCAGACTAACATTGGGCTATGGAATAAATTGGGCTCTCCACAGACCACAGTGTCTTTAAACTGAGTGACAGAAATGAGCCTTCCCTGTAGCACCCTGAAACGGTACATTTTTAGTGGCATGAAAAATTGTATTAATTTGTTATCTTTTTTTGGGTACTTGTAAGAAAGGGGATGAAAAATCAACTAAAATATTGTAAAGTGAACCCATAGGAAAGAAAGGTGTATAATATATGAGACCTCTATAATACAGCAATGTTCTAACTTTGTTCTAACCTAGACGACAATAAAATTAAAAGGATATTAAATGTACTTAGTAATTTAAAGGTGCAGTATGTAAGTTTGACACCCAATGGTCGAACTAGGTATTACATTCCTGGATCAAAACAAACGCAAGCGCAGGTTGCCAGATTCAGGAGTGAGTCTGACGATCGAG
The DNA here is from genome assembly GCA_903798115.1 of Danio jaintianensis. Classification (NCBI taxonomy): domain Eukaryota; kingdom Metazoa; phylum Chordata; class Actinopteri; order Cypriniformes; family Danionidae; genus Danio; species Danio jaintianensis. Next base: position 4,938,646 of record CAIGQV010019068.1, on the reverse strand, counting down.
CCTAAAGGCTCATTTAAGTCGTGCTCTAAATAAAAGTAACGGCACGCGATAGAAGGAATATCCTCCATATTAAAAGAAGTTTTTGTCCTAACCAACACCTCGAATTGATATATTAGAAACGGCTTCTATTTCTTGCAGCTGAACAACAGGATAAACTGTGATCACCTCAGGTACACCTCATGTGCTTTATTCAGTGTTAAATGCTAATAATGTGAGTTTGAATGCCATTTTACATGACATTTATTGCCATACTACTGAAAGCAGCAGCAGATAGTGTACCTCAGATCTTGAAATAAAATAAACCGTTTGAAATTGAAATTTAGAACTGTGAATAATGCAAACCAACACATATTAGTGATTCAGCATGTGCATTTAATAATGTTAAAGAGGTTTAATATGTATTAATTAGGTTATAAAGCTTACCATAAACCGTGTTTAAATTTCTGTGGTGCAAACAGCCAAATTGCTTATCACTGCAAATCTCATCACATAGCATGTTATTAGGACATGCGGTTACAATGTAACCTGCTCACCTCATGTTTACGCTGGTAATATTTATATTATTTGCTAATTAATAACCTCATGTGGAGTCTGCATCTCATTTCGGAGTCTGCTAATGTCCACCGGAGGTCGCATTTCGGTCACGAGCCTTTCTGACAGAATGAATGAATGTAGCATGTTTCTTGAATATCTGCAAACATATTATGGTATTTTTATGCTTTAGAAGAGTCAAAAACTTACATACAGCACCTTTAAAGCCTGCATTTATAGTGAATTAAAGGTATTCTTGAAATTGAAAATTTACTCACAATTTACTCACTCTCAAGTGATTCCATGTCTTAATGAAGTTTCTTTATCTTTTGAACACAAAAAAAGGTATTTTGAAAAATGTTGGAAACCGGTAACCATTGACTTCCATAACAGGAAAAACTAATTCTATGGAAAATACTATGGAAGTCAATGGTTACAGCTTTCCAACATTTTTCTAAATATCTTCTTTTGTGTTCAAGAGAAAAAAGAAACTTAAACAGGTTTGTGACAACTGAAGATTGAATAAATAATGACAGAATTTTTGGGTGAACTATCCCTTTAAGTAATGAATAAAGACAGGTCATTGAATTATTAGAAAATAATTTGATGATGAGGTCATGATGAAAAGCATATGCAGTATTTTCTAATAATTATTCTGCTCATATTATGGTTTACACACCTGTTAAGATGTTGTATTTCAAGACATTTGTCAGGTTTTTGTCCTCAACGACGGACCAATGAATTACTTAGGAAATATAATGCACACTCGAGGTGGAGAAGCAGCCATTGGAGTGGCCATTACCCCAATGTTCATTATTTTCTAATAACACAATGGACCTGAGTCTATTATTCTACTAATACTACGGTTACTACAACCAAAAACACTTTTTCCATGTTTTTGTGAAATAAATGAAAGCATTCAGCATACTGATATGAAACTGTAATACAGTCATGACCTACGTGGAACTACTTTAGCTCTGCGTTTATCTGAAAATATAATAGTAATGTATTATAAGGCATGCAAAAACCCATCAATAATCCTAGTATTGGCAGTACTAAACATAATTTTACCCACTTTTTTGGGATTATATATCCCATAGTTTCATATCTTCTGGTTTCCCGAGTTTCATATCTAGATATTGCACTCAAAAAATAAAAAAAAGAATCACAATGAAGTTTGTCTTTAACTGTTTGTAACCTTTTGATTTTATTTAATTTGTCAGTTTTTTCAAATTTATGTAATCAGATTCTTTAGACTCAGTCTAAATCTGTTAAAATTGAATACTATTAGATTTATTCAGTTAAAGGACATGAATATAAATATATATAGCTGTAGAAAAAGCCAGATCAGAGCCAGAATTAGTTCTATATGAGATTGGTTTACTTAATATTTGGGGGCAAAATTGACACAGCTTCCAGACTACACACAATAGATGAATTAAAAGAAGCATTTAAAACACATTGGATTTATTGATATTATTACATAAATCTTGTTCTTAATTGTTTCATTTGCTTAACTAACAAATATCAATCACATAACGTTTATTAGTTCAATTACGTTAAAAGTATGTAATCCAAATGAATGGAAATTGTATATGCAATCAGAATACATAAATCTTATTTGTTAGGCCTAAATATTTATATATATATATATATATATACATATATATATATATATTTTTTTATATATATATAATTTTCTGATCTAAACAGTATTAATCACATTACATTTTATTGTTTATCAATGGTTAAAGTGACAAAACAAAATCACAAAACGTTGTCTTTAAAACATATAAAAAGCTTTATGATGTGCTCATAATGTGGTAACACTAGCTTTGGAACAAATTGTCGCTTTTTAATCAATTTTAATCCTTCTCATATCTTAATGAATTCCTCCGACAGCTACATTACTAACTGTTGTGCATTATAATTCATCAAGTAAACTAATTTATTCCTGTGACTGTCACAAATCAAATTATACATCATGTTATATAGTTCACATTGGGTTTTTTTTCTATGAATTTGACAAAACTAGAGCTGTTCATTGTGACCACAGCCTTTAACCACCAGACGAGAAAAAATAAAAAATAAATGACCATAAAATTGGTCTGTATGATTCATGCTCCATGCTTTTGGTGAGGAACAGACAGAAATGTAAGTAAATTATTCTCTGAAAATCTTGATCTCCATGGCAGCTCTCAAATCAACTATTACGCCTGTGACTCCTCTGATGACGTCTAGGGTTTTACATCATGACATTAAGAGACATTCAAAGACCAAAGCGTCTGCAACATGCGTCATACAGTTGGTGACATTTCTGATTAGCCATTTCTTGATCAATGAATGATGACTTCAGCACAAGGTCAGTCTAAACCTGTCCATCAAATTCAAGGGACATGTCCGCTTTTATGGATTTACAGAGATGGATTACTTTTCTATAAATCTTTATTCGTGTTTCACAGAGAAATAGCATGAATGTAAATGATAAGAGAATTATATTTTCAGGTATACCTTGAAAATCACTTTATAGGGAAAAATTGTAATAACATAAATTAAAATAACATTAGTAAGTAAATAATGGCAGAATCGTATTGTTTTGTTTCATTACTACTAAAGTGTTATCTATGTAGCTTGCGCATTTCTCAGCATCATCATTTACTTTATTTATTCCAAACGACAAAGAAAGAATAGACAAAAATAACAATGGTAATAACCAGTCAATGGTAACCTAATCTGGTAACCAATGTTTTTCAAAATATATCCTTTTGTGTTCTGTATAAGGCTGAAAGTCTTTGGAAAAATATAACTTATGAGAGGGACGCTGACAACGAAGTTGAGGATCCATGTGCAGTTTATTACAAGATTAATCAGGCAGACAAAGGTTAATTACGGGAGCAAACGGGTACATACAGGTAATCCAAAATCATGGTCACAAACAGGCGAATGGTCGGTACAGGCAGCAAGGAATCAAAACGAGAGAACAAGGCAAAGGGTCAAAACACAGCTAGGCTAGACAAGGGAACCACATTGTAATGTTCACAAACAGTATAACAAGACTCAGCACTGTGTGTGTGCAAGTGTGGTGTATTTATAGACCATTTTGAGGGATGTAAACAATAACAATGGTCCTATTGTATTTCCTGTATTGCATTTTGAATTTCTATAGCTTCCAAGAATCCAAAAAGGTCCACATATGGATAAATAATGTTATGGCAGCCGTTTTAATATTATGATATTATTAAATTGCCTTTTGTTACTGTTATTAAATAGTTTGATAACAAGCAGGAAATGCTTAAGGGCCAGTGACATCGCCACATTGAAATGGTCTATAGTCCATGTAATCAGTTCATAATGATCCTCCGGTTGTGTGTGTGTGTAATCAAAGTCAAACAGGAACAGGTGTGTGTGAGCTGCATGACAGGATTTGTAGTTCGCTAAGTGACAGAATTGTAGTCCAGGTGAAGGCGTGTGTTTGCCAACTGCAGCTGCTAGATCGCTGGTGATCATAACACAGTGAGGAATTTTAACCCTTTATCAGGCGAAGAATCATATATGGTAACTTCACTGACATTAATTACAATATAATATTTTTTTTGAAATCATAAATGTTCAGAGGTCTTGAAATTACCCCCAGTAACACTCAATGAGTGCCCTATAAAGGGTATTTATTTTCTGGAAATATTTATTTGTTTTCAGGTTTATATAATAGTGCAAATAAAAAAAAAATATTTAGATAATAATTTTTGTATCGAAGTAAAAATGTCTTTACTGTCTATTTTTATCCGTTTATTCTTCTAAATTAATATATTAATATGCATAAAATCCAGAAAGGTCATGCACTATTCGTCTGGTGAAATGCAACGATTTATACCATGGTAACCATTGCAACATTCTGGCGTGTTGCATGTTTTGGTATCAGCTGTTTTGGACAAGCATAATTTTACAGCGACAAACACTCATTATGTTCGGCAAATTTGAGCTTAACCACTGTTGAAAAGAGGTGTCATATTTTTGTCCAGTTTTGGAAGCCGGCTTCGCAGAGCACACTCTGGAAGTGTTGCCAAGTCCGCTTTTTTATTGTATTTGTGCTTGGCTCATAACACGAAATGGTTTATGAAGTTAATAAAGTAGGCAGGTGCAGTTTGTGACATTTTGGTGTGTGGCTTCTTTCCAAGATAAAGTGTTTGCATTTAAATTTATTATGGGCTCGTCCTTATTTGCTGTCAAGATGTACCTCTTCCCTGTGATTTCTGAATCATACATACTGAAAAGAGACACAGATGTAATGCATTTAAACGGTACACAGAGCAAAATGGTATGGTATGGTATGGTATGGTGCGCATGCTATTCTGACGATGAAATTCACGTCACGCACACTGTGTCTCTAAAATCTTATTGGCTCGAGACATATGGTCACATTTACTTCCATTGATTTTTAACTGTAAAAAAACAACTCGTTATGCTCCTTGATGTTGCAAACTTAGATTTTCTTATTACATTATTTTTATGTATAGTCATGAACACATGTTTCTAGGGCAAATAGTTTGACTGTTTATTGCTGTTTGTTATTCCTAGTCATTTCTCCACTGGCAAGTCAATAAAACAAGACCTGAAACAATAGCAACACCTAAAACAATAGCAGAAAAGAGCATTTCATTGTAGAATAAAGTCAATACTTTGGGCTTTATATGATTCTCTGATCCAAAATTAGAATATTTGTCAAAACTAATTTTAACAGACTGCATTAATGACAACTGGGTTACAAATGAAACAATGGGAGGCACAGCCATTTAGAGATCACTTTCAGTTAATGATGTCACAGAGTTATTGACATTATGAATATTTTTGTATTTACCAGTAAATTCCAGTAATAATCTAGTAACAGTTAAGCCATAGCCTTCCATTCATACGCATGCGAATGCATCAGACCGGAAACGCAAGCTCGTGCGACAAGTTTTGCAGTTTGCTGCATTGCAAAGTTCAAGCTTGGTGAACTCTGACCTGCGAAATCGCATCACGTGACTGCGTGAGACCAATCAAAGATCAAAACATAACCTCTTGGACAGAAATTTAAAATACGGACCAATCGCTCACTTTTTAAAATGTCTAATCATCTTGTTTAATCCCGCCCCTTTTCGCAGCACCATACAACAGAATATCACATGCTCAAACTCTAGTGTGACCGCGGCATTACTGCGGTGAAAGGTGCTAATAGTGCACAAAAATATATAGTAAAGACAGTCACTTGCTTCATTTATAATTGAATCTGCAGTTTTGAACAAATCACTTGAATGAATTAAAATTCATTGTAGATGGTATGGTTCATAATTGTGAGCAAACTAAGGTTTAATTTAAAAAAAAAGCATTTTTTTGAGTAATCTGGCCTGCGAGAAGGACATTTTCTCTGATCCAACTCTCAGCCTTAACACTAAAACTACACTGTAAAAAAATACTTGGTTCCACACAATTGATTTCTGTTTAGACAACATAAAGGAATTAAGTTAGTTTATTAGTTTATATAAATGTAAGTGGATTGAACATAAAACAATTAAGTTGTCCCCAAAAAACTCAAGAATTGTGTTGTTTCGGCTCATTTTAAATAATTAGTTTGAACAAACAGCAAACGTCATTTTTTGAGAGTATAAGACAGTCGTTTTGCAAATTAACAACTTCAGTACTCTTAAATGTCTGTATTTCATCATCATATTTAACATCATAAGTTGCTTGCACAAGATGCATGCACTGGGAAAAGTAGTGGATGCTGAAATGCTTGCTGTCAGTTTGATAGTTATGGACATTCAAGGTAAAAATACTCTGAACTATTTTGTGTTTTGAAATTTTAATAAACTTATGATGTTAAATATGATGATGAAATACAGACATTTAAGAGTACTAAAGTTATTAATTTGCAAAACGACTGTCTTATACACTCAAAAAATGGCGTTTGCTGTTTGTTCAAACTACTTATTTAAAATGAGCTGAAACAACACAATTGATAACAAAAACATAGTACTACTTTAGACATATTTTTCAAACGTTAAATTTTTTTTTTCACTATGTCGAAAAAACGTTGCTCTCCTGCTTGCTAGACAATGTGAGGTAAGCATCTTCGGGGTGGTCTAGTAACTTGCGCACAATTATAGGCTATATAACAAAAAATATTGTATTTTTAGAGTAACAACTTCATCAAATATGACAACAGACATTCAAAGCTTCATTTTAAAATCTCAATAGAAGCTTTGAAATTTAAATATAATGACAAAAAATCAATTCAGTACAGTCTTATAGAAATGATCACAGCGAATGCCATTCTAGTAGTAGTGGTAGCTCCAGTGTTAAATGAGTTTGACACCCTTGCTGTTGATCTGCTTGTCACCCCCTGATTTATTCAGGAGTTACAGAATACAAGTGTCACTCCAGTAAATTACTGAGCTGTGTATGTACCAAACAGGATTTGTCAGGATTAAGTGGATTGCCATCTGAATGTAACTACAGTGTTTACTTGACCTACGTGACCTTTCCCCCCCTCATCCCTCTGCTCTTACCTTCAGGTAACAGATGAAGATGAATGTGAGAGGCGTGATGTATTGCAGCACCAGCATGCCGGTGGTGTAGGTGAGTTTGATTTCTCTGGAGGGCCACTCTTCCACACACACCACTTTTCCCCGATACTGCTCCTGAAACACTGACGGCAGCTGTTTGAGCGGGGCGTCTGTCACCCGGGAGAACAGCAGAAAAGGTGTAGCGGTGAGAACAGCCAGGGCCCAGGTCAAGCTGATGCCCAGGCACGCGTGGTTCAGGCTGGGCCTCCATCCGCGAGGGTGCAGGATGAGCTGGTGTCTCTCAATGGCGATTAGAACTAAGGAGAATATCGACACTGAGACAGAGCAGCACTGAACCAGGCTGTTGAGTTTACACATGACCGCACCGAAAACCCAATGGTCCATGAAGGTGTAGATGAAGGTGAAGGGCAGACATACCACGGCCATCAGCAAGTCTGAAACCGAGAGGTTTGCAATTAAAACATTTGTGACGTTGTGGAGCTCCCGCTGGCGTGCGATCACAAGGATGAGAGCCAGGTTTCCAATGACACCCAGCAGTACAACAGCACTGTAGGCAACAGCCATGATAACAAACAAAGAGTGACTGCCATAGCACTCATCGCCATATGCAATCGCAGAGAGGTTCATGATGGAACAATTCGATAAGTCCAGGGAACAGTTCAGAGCAGCGATTGGTGGAACTGGCGGAGAGAAGGCGGAGTCTGGCATTGTTCCACCTCCTCTGTAGTCACAGGGGGTTGGTTTATATCAGGTGATCATAGACTCCTTCCTCTCAGGTAATGATTTTTCCATGTTTCTGTCATTCTGGCAACACACTGTTGGGACATAAGAAAACATTCCAATCAATACTCGAGAAAGACAAGACCGTCTCTACTGTCATCTTTGATTACCGACCAATCTAGTTATAAAAAAAATCAATAAATGTTCCCTTCGGTTTTATTTAATAAAGAGTTATTTTAATCTTCTAGCATCACCTTTTCTGTTGACCTCAGGCTTGTTGACCTTCATTTCTGAGACTTATTATTACACTTTTAAAGGGCAAGTCCCTTTAATCCAGATTTAATTGTGCGATAATCATCTAAGAGCATTCCACGGGCAGTTTAATAATATTAAAAAAATTATAATAATGTTCCACATTTCTAAAAGCTTTAATTAACCTTGCGTTTGTGTTCATGGAATCAGGGAGTTAATTAAGATTTTGGCATTTGATTTTTTTTTTTTTTTTGTATATTTAAAATGAAGCCATCAAAGGCTCCCAGCTGAGCTACTGGGTAATAATAATATGAATAAAGCCACTGGATTTTGGCATATACACAGAATTGCACACACACATGCACGCTTATTTTGGGTTTTCATATTTAATGGGGACTTTTTATAGATGTAATGATTTTTATACTGTACAGACTTTACATTACATTTCCTAATTCCCACCGGACCCCTAAACACAATCCTCACAGAAAACCTTCTGCATTTTTAGATTTTCAAAAATTCTGTATAATTTATTCCCTTATGGAGACAAAAATAAAATGTCCCCACAAGGTCAAAAATGACTGGTATTACTATAGTTGATGGGGCTTGGTGCCCATGGGGAATTCCAGAACACATAAACACACACACACACGCACACACACACACACGCACACACACGCACACGCACACACACACACACACACACACACCACAGTATTTTTCTTACTGTATCTATAATAAGCTAATGATGTATTCAGTCTTCAACACTGCATATTTACATACTCATTAAGACAAACATTAATATGTTTATTAAGCCATCTGCAACCTGTTATTGAATTTAAAAAACTAATTGTGTTTCAATAATGTAATAATGTAAATAATGTAATACATAAATTGAGACATCCCGTTTTGGTGTCTGGATCAAATACACTTACAATTGTGATTCTATACAAATAGCATGTTAAAGGTGCATGTTTTACTAAATAATTTTAATGAAAATTAAAATTCAAAACATGGGTAACATCGGAAATTCAGTTTAACAAATATATTTATGTAAAAATGAAACAACATACAGTACATATTATGACCTATGTTATTGTATTTTAAATGATTATAAAGACTTTACTTAAATGATCAAAGTGTTATAAAAAGTCAAAATCAAAGTGTTTATAAAAAGTATAAACTTTTTAATTCATTAGTATTTTGAAGTGATTTAATTTGATATTAGATGATTTGTCTTCTAACTATGCCTTTGTATATATAAACTGTTATACTGAATGACATTTTTACGGTGTCTTCTGTAAATCATGACAAAATGTTTAATATAATGAGAAAAAATGACCAGAACACATTCGAATACAGAAATAAATTAAGCTGTATAACGCTTTTGTTTTACCATTTGAAAACACTTTTCATCTTTGACCCAGTTCTAAATGTAGTCGACATTAACTAAATTACTCTATAATTCCCTAAACGTCTTTAATATAAAATATAAGCACACATGGACATCCTAATTATAAACAATTTGATTCACAGACATAAGCGCAGACACAGTTCAGACATAATCTCTCTATAAATGGTCTATATATCAGAGTCAGAAGCAGGTTGTCAAGGTAACAGAGGTGACAAAGCCTCCCGTTTTTAGGTCTCTGGTTCTTTCATCTCCTGCTCCCTCGTCTTCTCTATCAGCAGCCAAATTCTCCCCCTTCGAAACCCACCGCTTCATAATTCACCATGTTCAGGTATTGTAAACAAACCCAATGAATATGTATTCAGCAGAAATCTAACTGGAAGCCCAGCCGCGAATCTCTGAATAACCTTTCTTATTCATACCAGGCCAATTCGTTTACAGTACAATAGTCTCCTGCACATGAACTGCAATGGGATCTGCAGACGGTGGCTAATCCCAGTAGACTGAGGCTAAATGGTAGGCCGTTCGCATGCTCTGTGCGGAATATTCCCTTGATAGTGCTGTTCTACAAAGTGACCTTAAGAGTAGAGTCGGCTACAAAGGGAATACGTGAGCATTTGAAGCGGGCACTTAAATGTCAAGATGAACTAGCAGTCATTCATTTGTCTTTGCATGCCTGTACAGGGAACATCTAATTAGGTGTGCCGAGTATTAAAAATGAGAAATGGCTCGATAGTACTCAAGGAATGTGTAAAGGTAATTAACTGTTATCGTTTGTTAAGAGTTTGTTTGATTTTGCTTATTTTTATGGACTACATATGGCAAATGCCATGACAAATATTACACCCTACTGTTTATTGTTCCAGTGGAGCCTCATTAATACTTAAACTGAGCATAATAGTCTCGTATCTTACAAATAAGAAGCGATAAGGAGATAAAGTGGTGATAAGGAGATGTTAAGATGCAGAAAGTTCTAAGATTGTTCAGGGAACGACACACTAGAACAGAGATAAAAGAGAGGAATGGTGAAAGAAAAGGTGCTTTTTTTAAAGAGTCGACGGCATTTGTGGGATTGAGTCGAGTGCTCATTGAAGAGCTGTCTTTAGAAGTGTTTTTGGAGGTTGAAAAACACTTGGCTGTTTGGGTATCTTGGGTATATGATGTGTACATAAAGCGTATCTGGGTTATGTTTAAGATTTTGCTAGTCCTGCTTCAATAGAATTGATAATTTCCTGAATAACAACCTGACAGGTACTGTTAGACTTGATATGGAATGGAAATGCATTCTATATTCTAAATTCATATTATGGATCTTATTGTGAAAAATCCATGGATGTTTCATTTTTAAACATTTCAACGTTTTGCCTTGTAGTTTTAAATTAAAATGTCATAACTTGATATCAGTTTGTTATTATATCCTCATAAATGCCTTCCTTTCTCAAATAGCAACTAATAAATTGAACCAAGACCCTGCCCTACTATTTTCTTTTTGATGTTTCGTTTAAATTGAATGTCATTTCAGAAAGGATATGTGCTATATCTGTTGGGACTTTACTGTAACATGGTCCAGGGCACTGTTTTACTGTAGGATCAGTGTCATTTCTCTAGTACAATGTAGACTTGTCATAATTACTGAGTAATTGTCTGATCTTGGTTATTTGATGTCAATAATCCATATTCCTAAAAGTAAAGGTTGTTTTATGGGCACTGAACTATTTATAAAGACATTTTTTGATTCCCATCACTGAGAATCACTGAGTAAAGGTTGTTAAAAGAAACCTGTTCTTAGACATGAACAGCATTTTAAATAGACCATTTACTATATATGCAGAACATTTTGTGTAAGTTCCACAGGTTCCTTGGATGTTAAATGTTCTTCACCGAACAACTGATGCCAAAATAATCTTTTTTTTTTTTTAAATGAAAGCAAATTTAAGTGCATAAATGGCAATTAAAGAGATCACCCAAAAATGAGTATTCTGTCATCATTTACTCATCTTCCACTTGTTTTAAACCTTTTTGAGTTTCTTTCTTCTCTTAAACACAAAGGAACATATAATGAAGAATGTTGAAAAAAACATTGACCTCCATGTATCTTGTGTATCTTGTTTTGTGTTCAACAGAACAAAGAAATTCATAAAACATTTAGAACCTCTTGAGGGTGAGTAAACGGTAAGGAAATGTTCGTTTTTGGGTAAACTGTCGCTGTAACTGCATAATGGTTGAAAAAGTTGAGTGAATTTTCTTTCTTAAGTTTCTAAAGTTTATTTCTCTGCACTCTTCTTTTTTCTTTTTTTGGCGGTAGTGTTTCCATAAACAGCCTTTCACAACCATAGACCTTTTTCCATTGCACAAAAGGTTCTTTATGGTATAGATAAAGTGGAGAATCAAAACATTTTTTTTTTTTATTATGGCACAACTGCCCTTTAGTATGGAGACACGAAAAAGACGAATATAATATAATATAATATAATGTAATATAGGATGGCGCGGTGGCACAGTGGGTAGCGCTGTCGCCTCACAGCAAGAAGGTCCCTGGTTCGAGCCTCGGCTGGGTCAGTTGGCATTTCTGTGTAGAGTTTGCATGTTCTCCCTGTGTTCACATGGGTTTCCCCCACATGTCCAAAGACATGTGCTATAGGTGAATTGGGTAAACTAAATTGTCCGTAATGTGTTTGTGTGTGAATGGGAGTGTATGGGTGTTTCCCGGTGATGGGTTGCAGCTGGAAGGGCATCTGCTGCGTAAAACATATGCCATATGTTGGGCGACCCCAGATTAATAAAGGGACTAAGCCGAAAATAAAATGAATTAATGAATAATGTAATATAATATAATATGATATAATATAATATAATATAATATAATATCTTTCTTTAAAGAAAAGCAAGATTAAATAAATAATATATACATTATATTATATTATATTATAATATATTATATTATATTATATATTATATTATATTATATTATATTATATAT
>CAIGQV010019068.1:4864286-4916192 GCA_903798115.1 Danio jaintianensis | reverse complement strand
CAGATCATCTGCAAACAGCAGGAACTTCACACTGGAGTCGTATAGTGTGAGACCCGGCGTATCTGCTTGCTCTAGGAGCATTGCTAATTGATTGATGTAAATATTGAAGAGGGTCGGTTGACAGTGGACAGCCCTGTCTCACACCCTGTCCCTGAGTAAAGAATTCTGTTCGCTTATTTCCAATTTTAATTGCACACTGATTGTTGGAATACATTGTTTTTATAATGTTGTATGTTTACCGCCAATACCTGATTCTAGAAGTTTAGACAGCAGACCTTCATGCCAAATTGAATCAAACGCTTTCTGAAAATCTACAAAGCAAGCAAATATTTTGTTTTTGTTTTGATTGATGTATTTGTCAATTAGAGTCTGAAGGGTGATGATATGATCTGATGTTCTGTAATTTGGCAGAAACCCAATCTGACTTTTGCTGAGGACATTGTGCTCTGTAAGGAAGCCTATGAGTCTGGTGTTGATGATGCTGCAGAACAGCTTCCCCAGATTACTGCTCACACAGATGCCTCTGTAATTGTTAGGGTCTGATTTGTCTCCACTTTTGAATATGGGTGTTATTAATCCTTTATTCCATATGTCAGGAAAATGACCAACACTCAGAACCAAATTGAACAGTTTCATTGGAATTGGAACAGCCAATTGGAATTTGTGATTTATGTTTTTAATCATTTCATTAAGGATACCGTCTGGACCACTTGCCTTTTTTGTTGGTAGGACTTGTATTTTATCTGTTAGCTCTTTTTCTGTGATTGGGTAGTCTAACGGATTTTGGTATTTGCTAAATATTTGCTCTGTATGGGTTAACTTATTAAATATATGCGATTGTTCCGTACTCATGTTTATTTTACTAAACAGTTTCTCAAAGTGGTTTTTCCAGGTGTCTCCATTTTGTATTGTTAGCTGTTCATGTTTCTTTTTATTAAGGAGGTTCCAGTTGTCCCAGAAATTGCTTGAATCCACAGATTCTTCAATTGTTTTGAGCTGTTTTTGGATGTACTCTTCTTTCTTTTTTCTGATTGTGTTTTTATATTTTTTAAGCTCCTCGCAGTACCGAAGACGTACATCTGTATTCTCTGGTTGTCTGTGTTTTTGATTTGCTAGTTGTCTTAAGTTTTTCCTTATTGTTTTACAATCAAAGTCGTACCATTTTTCATTCTCTTGTTTTTGTTTAAAAGTTTTCTTAGTGGTTTTAATATTAGATATCGTTGCCAAATAATCAAATATGTAATTTATGTTTTCTACAGCTAGATTAACACCATCTCCATTAGGAGGATAACTATTTTCCATAAATTCATCCAAAAGTAAACCTATCTGGGGGTCTTTTTCAATTCAATTCAATTTATCTTTATTTCTATAGCGCTTTTACAATGTAGATTGTGTCAAAGCAGCTTCACATAGAAGATTATAGTGAATTGAAATGGTGTCCGTTCAGTTTTTAGAGTTTAAGTTCAGTTCAGTTCAGTGTGGTTTAATTTTCACTGCTGAGAGTCCAAACACTGAAGAGCAAATCCATCGATGCGCAGCTCTACAGGTCCCGAACCATGCAAGCCAGTGGCGACAGCGGCGAGGAACGAACTTCACCAATTTGCGAAAGTGAAGGAAAAAAAACCTTGAGAGAAACTAGGCTCAGTTGGGCACGACCATTTCTCCTATGGCCAAACGTCTTGTGCAGAGCTGCAGTCTAGGCGCCAGAGGCTGGACGTCAGCGAAGACTCGTCTGTCACTGGGGTCTCACAGGAATCAGTCTCATGCTCTCCACTCCTCCATGACCACCACAACAGCTGCTCAGGATACGGCCTGGTCTGGGATTATGGAAACCTTGGGATCATCTCTTCACAGGTCTTGGATTGCATTAGTGGCACTGCATAGTCTCTGGGGGCCTCGGGATGAGTATCCCCAGGTGGAAATAGAGAATAAAGAGAATAATTAGCGTAGCTGCTGTTCATAATGTATATAAACGAGATGCAAAAACCTGCGTGGAGCACATTCATGCATCATACCATTATGCGATGCATTGAGTGCATGCTTTACTAAAAAGATAGGTCTTTAATCTAGTTTTGAACTGAGAGAGTGTGTCTGAGCCTCGGACATTATCAGGAAGGCTATTCCAGAGTTTAGGAGCCGTAAATGAGAAGGCTTGACCACCTTTACTCGACTTTGCTATTCTAGGTACTACCAGCAGCCCTGAGTTTTGAGATCTTAAAGAGCGGGTTGGATTGTAGCGAGACAGAAGGTTGGTTAGATAAACAGGTGCTAGATTATTTAAAGCTTTATAGGTAAGAAGCAATATTTTATAATCAATACGGAACTTAACAGGCAGCCAGTGTAAGGAGGATAAAATTGGGGTGATATGATCATATTTTCTAGACCTGGTAAGAACTCTGGCAGCTGCATTTTGTACTAGCTGAAGTTTATTAATAGAGGATGCTGGGCAACCAGCGAACAGAGCATTACAGTAATCCAGCCTAGAAGTCATGAAAGCATGAACTAGCTTTTCTGCATCTGAGATGGATAGCATACTTCGTATCTTAGCAATATTTCTCAGATGAAAGAAGGCGGTTTTTGTGACATGGGAGATATGATTTTCAAAAGTTAAATTGCTGTCTAGTATAACACCCAGATCTTTTACAGTAGAGCTAATGCTAACTTTGTGTCCCTCTAATTGCAGGTCGAGTTGTGAGATCTGCTGTGTACAGGATTTAGGCCCAATAAGTAATAATTCTGTTTTGTCTGAATTTAAGAGAAGGAAATTGTTCAATTGGTCTTCAATTGCGTTCCTGTATTTTTCAGAGCTGTCTTGTACCCATCTATAATTATTTATAATGTTATACAATTTACTGGATTGTGAAAATATATTAGTATTCTTGTTTCTTTTTATATAAAGTGTAATTTGGCTGTGATCTGATAGAGGTGTTAGTGGTTTAACAGTGAATGCACTGAAAGAGAACAGATCTAAATCTGTGATCATGTAGTCAACTGTTGAGCTACCGAGAAATGAGCTGTAGGTGTATCTCCCCAGAGAGTCTCCTCTCACCCTGCCATTGACCAGATACAGACAGAGGCTTCGACAGAGCTCAAGCAGGAGCTTTCCGTTCTTATTTATTTGGGCATCAGAGTTATTCCTAGAGGTATTTACACTGTTTTGTTGATAACTCTGTCCAAATATGTACTTATTCCCTCTGTTTGTGGTACAGTCAGTTAAGGACCCTGTTCTAGCGTTGAGATCTCCACACAGCAGCACACTTCCCTGGGCCTGGAAGTGGATTATTTGAGTCTGGATGGTCTCAAAGATGTTTTCATTATAGTATGGTGATTCGGATGGAGGAATGTAAAGGGCACATAAGAATATATCCTTTTTAGTTTGACTGAGCTGATTGTCGATTTTGAGCCAGATATGAGATTCTTCTTTTTTAATTAATTTGATGTATTTATCGATTTCGAGTTTGTGCCAGATTATTGTGCCCCCCGAATCTCTACCATGTTTAATTTTTTCATGTTTTTTAGATTAAATAAATATTTCACGGTATCCTGGGGGACAAAGAGTGACCTCATCAGTTCTGCGCCATGTTTCCTGAAGTATTATGATGTCTATGTCTGAAATGCTTTTCTTAAAATCCAAGGTGTTGACTTTACACCCAAGACTGGATGAGTTAACACCCTGAATATTCCACAATGAGATCGTCAGCGGTTTCATTTGGTCAACAAACAATTTTAACATTCCTCTAGAATAGAACCAATCCATATAAACCTTAAAATACCTAAATATCATATACAGTCATTTATATTAACAAGATTATCTAGAGTACAAGCAATTTTGAGTATTTTACTCACAACTATTCCATCAGCCGTGAGCAGATTAAATTGAGCATGTGTTTGATCTCTCTCAGACTGGTGCTGTGTGTGTCCACTGGCTGTTTTAGTGCTGCAGCGTAGCTCAGTTTTCCCTGTTCTTGTCTGTGACTGTTGGGCTGTAAAGCAGGCGTCTGCTTTGTCCAGGTGTTGCCACCCATCACAGAGGCTCCTCTGAGTCCAAGCTGTTTCCTTTGCTGGTGGTGTGGTGGTACTACAAGATTCTGCCGTTGTTGATGGTGGTGTGGGGCTGGCTGAGGGTGTGGAGGCTGGGGGCGTGGGTACTGAGGGTGTAGGTATGCTGGCATTTGGTGTGGCTGCTGAGGGCGTGGGTGCACTGGCAGAGGGCGTGGATGCTGAGGGTGTGGGTGCGCTGGCACATGGCGTGGATGCTGATGGTCTGCTGGTACAGGGCGTGGATGCTGAGGGTGTGGGTGCACTGGCGCAGGGCGTGGATGCTGATGGTCTGCTGGCACAGGGCGTGGATCCTGAGGGTGTGGGTGCGCTGACACAGGGCGTAGATGCTGATGGTCTGCTGGCACAGGGCGTGGGTGCACTGGCACAGGGCGTGGATGCATTGGCCCAGGGTGTGGGTGCTGATGGTCTGCTGGCACAGGACGTGGGTGCTGATGGTGTGGGTGCTGCTGGTGGATTCTCAAAGATGCAGGATAGGGCTCAGCCGGATGTGGGTAAGAGGCACTGTGTGGTGATGCTGGAATAGCGTGTTTTAGATTGAGGATGGTGAAGTTCTCTTCTGCTCTTTGAGGGACTGTCTGGGGTACGACCAAGAGCAACATCTTTAAAATTTTTAGCAAACACATGCACATTGTCTCTATGCAGATGGACGTGGTCTTGAAGATGGTGAATGCCCAGTGTAGGGTGATGTGCGATGCGAATGTTTGGTATTTCAGCACATCTACGTAAGATCTCTGTGTTCACTCTCTGTATAGTCCACGGGTGGAAATCAGTTTTGGGTAGAAGGTTGGAGATGATTATTTTTGAAGATGGGAAAACCTCTGTTGCTTTAATTGCCACTTGTGTAATGGCCTGTGGAACTCTTTCTTGTTGTGTCTTCAGGTCATTTGTCCCCACGTGTATGATGATGTGGCTGGGATTACCAAGTTCCTCTTTGTCCAGCTGAAGAAGGGCACTAGCTGTGTTTGGGCACCAGCGTTTCAATGTTTTGTGTCTGGGAAATAGCCGTTTATCATTGATGTGCTTGCCATTTGAGTCCATTAAAATAACTATTTCCACCTTTCTGGATGTGTTCTCCTGATCTCGGGGGTGTTTGGGCTCATGTGTGTCTGCTCCCTGTGTGTTCGTCTCAGGTGGTGTCTGGCTGGTGCCCGATGTAGGCTGAGTGAGGGTTTCTGTGTGTTCTCTCAGGCTTTGTATTTCTTTCTCTCTGAGGATCAATTCTTCTTTTACAGTTGTCAGCTCAATGTTTAATGTGTTTTTGTCCTGTTGTAATTTGTTTATTTCTCCTCTCAGTTCTTCAACACTATCCTTGTATTCTCGTGTGAGCTGCTGCAGTTTGTTTTCAAGTTGTTGAAGGCGTTTGTTAGATGTTGTCTGTGAGAGCACCAGTTCTCGGAGCTCCACCAGCTCCACCTCTTGTAGAGACAGGCTGTTGCGTATCTGAGTGACCGACTGCTCCAGCTGGGCATCACAGTCCATGATTGGCTCCTCCAGCTCCATGTCCAGCTCCAGCCTGGAGCTCCTGCCTTTAGCACTGCTGTCTGCTCTCTCTGATTGTCTCTCTTGCTCTACCAGTGATTTGAGCTCATTAAAATGATCTTGAACAGAGATGAGGCAGACTTCATTTCCCTGAAACATTATTGTTCCATTGTGGTATATATTTACGGTTAAAAAGGTGGTGTCACTTTCTTCATCATGAATTTGAATTTGTCTTCCATTACAGATGCCATGCTTTTTAAAGTTCTTGTAATAGAGACAGATAGCTTTGTGCCAAGCATTGCCATTTTCTGTGTACAGCAGCAAATTAATGATGGTGGATGTGTCTCCTTTTTGGCAAAAGTCGGCCATTATAGGGTCTCAGGGTGTGTCCTGAGCAGCTGGTGTTTGTATATCTTCCTGTCCTTCGCACTCTTCACTCTGTGTGGGTATGTGATGGTTTGGCTGTGGGGGAGGGGCACAGAGGATGCTGCTGCTGCCATTTTTAACTGTCACTCTTCTCTCGCTCACTGATATTTTATTAATTTGGCTTTAGTTTGAAGTTTTGTTATCCCTGTTTGTTGATTGAAGCTTGTTCTGAGATGATTTCTCTTACTGGATCCTTAATATTCACAATAATGCTGCTTCTTAGTTGTTTATATTTAAATCCGATGGTCAGTTATGTTATCCTTTTTTGTTTATATCTTCAATTTATCATCACTATATCACTATATTATCTCTCTCTCTCTCTCTCTCTATCTCTCTCTCTCTCTGTGTGTGTGTTTAATGAACAATGTGCAGTTGCATCAAGATAAAATCTAAAAGAAGGCCTATAATTTTCAGGACACAAAAAACCTAGCCTACATATATGTTTTAGGGATTTGATTTATGAAAACCAATTTCAACTTGTATTTGTTAGTAAATCTGTCTCTGAAACTTTTTATCCCTAAAATGGATTTAATTGTTTTACCATTCTAACATTAAAATAATAATATCTGTCATGATGAATTACAATCTATTCAAAGATACAGAGACATATATTTCAATAACGACTTTAACCTAAAAATTGTATTTATAATCGCAATTTATGTGACCATTCCAATCAATTCAGCAGGTAATGTTATAGGATTACAAACCTGACTCTACTCCAAGGCGGGTACACACCAAGCTGACGCCAAACAACTAGCACAGATGAAACCCAACTGTGTTGTCGCCTTGCGCTGGCTCACGTCTGGTTCCGTCTGGACCAAAAAGCTGCCTGTGAACTCACCAAACCAATGAAAGCTGACTGTAAAGAGAAAGCATGTTCTGCACCTGTCTTTCTGCCTCCATAGAGGGCGGTATCTGTTTCCTTGCTCACAATGGGCAACTGGAATGAAAAAATTTAAGTGCAAAGTGTAAACAAAGCAGCGTTCAATACCATTATCACAGTAATTGTCACTCACCTCGGAGGGATTCAGTCCTGCAAATACATCTAATAATCAAATATTCCATATCCTTTGTAAATATTTGAGAAATTTAGCAAAATTGGCGGCGCAGTGGTGCAGTGGGTAGCGCTGTCGCCTCACAGCAAGAAGGTCGCTGGTTCGAGCCTCGGCTGGGTCAGTTGGCATTTCTGTGTGGAGTTTGCATGTTCTCCACATGTTCGCGTGGGTCTGGGTGCTCCGGTTTCCCCCACAAGCCCAAAAACATGCGGTATAGGTGAATTGGGTAGGCTAAATTGCCGATAGAGTATGTGTGTGAATGGGAGTGTATGGGTGTTTCCCAGTGATGGGTTGTGGCTGGAATGTAGCAAAATTACAGCTAGTCCCTTTGTGTTCCTTCTTGACTTTTCTTGAATTGTTTACTTGCTATGTCACTTCACTACTTCACACTTGTGCTCTTATTTTTTGTTGAATAACCACTCAGAGCGCTCTCTTCAGCCAACGGCCGAACATGCTGAACCAGGCCGATGAGCTCCAACATTAACCTGATGAGAGGGGACATGTGGAATGCACCAAACCAACTAGCCAGACCTACACTGATCGATGAAGCCCAACAGCCGACCTTCAACTTGGTGTGTCCTGGCCCTTAGCTCCATCATGTTATTCCTGTGTTCCTCGTCTCCTGTGATCCTCATCGTCTCCTTGTACTCCCTGGATGTCTCTTGCTACTCTCTGAATGTCTACTGTGTCTCCTCATGTGTTGTCCATTTTTTAAATCATAAACCATATGATTCATAAATCATAAAGACTTTGCATTACTAACTTAATCTGCGCTCAACTTGCAGTACTGTTCAATAAACAAGACTGCTTTGCACTACTTCCCATCTGTTGTCTCTGGATTATTGTGACAAAAGACTCAAATCTTCCCTCATCTCAGCTCTGTCAACAAAACCTCCATTTCTACCTCTGCAAGTCACATTGGCACTTACTACTTCATTTTCGGTGACGGGGAAGTGTAGTGGCTTTCTGTAGCAAGTGAATCTGTATATTGGGATGCTACCATCAAAGTTCCCCATGTAAAGCTCTAAGGTATTTTTGATATAAAGCTCTGATATAGGCAAATCCAATATGGAATGCTAATAATACCATTCAACAACAATACAATCAATCACTTTTTACTTTTTGCCAACCACCTTGCTGACGTTTTTTAGTACGTCCACTGGAGTACTTTCCACTGCCGATCAGCTGTTCCATCTGCATCAAGGATTCTCAAACATCAATGAGTACAACTTGCAGTTACGAACTAGTGGCAGACAGCAACTGAAATGAATTAGCACTTCTCTGAGCTTATCAACAAGATTTGAAGATTCACATTAAGATTGCTATGGCTATCTATGATGATACTGTGGGTGTAGAGGATTTTAGTCAGAGAGTTTCCAGGATTTTTACAAAGCCACTCACCAATCACCGGATACCTCTGTTCCACCCGCTGCCTGCTTACAATTACCAGAATCAATAAAGATTGAATCTACACAACTCACTAAGGAAGCTAAACCATGCTTCCTAGCATCTAAAGCATGTTTATATTGTGTAAATGCTGGTCATCTCATCCGTTTCTGTCCCATCAGACCCCCTCGTTCAGTGGTGAGTACTGTCCAAGTCAAACCTGAAATAACAAATCCATCTAAACTTTCAGTAAAAGCATGCACGGCTTCTTCATCACTCAGTGTCTGCTCTCATTAATTCAGGTTCATCTATAAACATAATTTGCCAAGAATGCCTAAACTGGCTTCCATTATCACCAGAAAAGCACGATTATGAATTCTTAGTACAAACTATTCAAGGAAAACCATTTTGGACATGGTAAAGTGATGCTCTGCACATCTGTTATCACCCTGCAAGTGAGCTTATTCCATCAAGAATGCATTACGTTTCTGGTACTTGAACGTTCCAGCATCAGCATCATACTGAGATGCCCGTGGTTATGTCTTCATTCACTAAATTCAGTTGGAATCCCTGTGATGTCATCCGCTGGAGTAAAGACTAAGCAAACTTGTTTTTAAAATTACCCCATCCTTATCTGTTCCAGTTGCCTCCACACTCATCGAAAGTCCTAACACACAGATCCTCGAAGAATACTGGGCACTCCAGAAACTAGGCAGTCACCCAACTTCCACCTCATCAGCCATTATGGGGCTGTGCCTTCGACCTGCTACTGGGTGCCCAACTATCCAAAGGAAGGATCTATCCTCTGTCCATCATAGAGCGAAAGACCATTGAGGCATATGTGCAGGAACATTACATGTATGGAAGTATTACATGTAGGATGCATCAAGAATTCATTACTCCATCATCCAACGGACACCATTCCAATTCACTATAATCTTCTATGTGAAGCTGCTTTGACACAATCTACATTGTAAAAGCGCTATAGAAATAAAGATGAATTGAATTGAATTGAATCCTCACCGGCTACTTTGAGCTTCTTCTTCATGGGTACTGTAAGTGATCAAGGATAGTGATCTTCAGCCCTGCATTGATTATCATGCTCTGAACTCTCATATAGTCCAGTTGCCCTAACCACTTTCCCTGGAAGAAATCCACAGGGCACATTTCTTCTCCAAACTGGAACTGCAGAGTGCCTACAACCTCATTCATAATAGCAAAGTAGATGAATGGAAGACGCCGCTCGTTACCCCCTCCGGCCGCTATGAATACTAGGTGATGCCATATGGACTGTCCATCTTACCTTTGGTCTTCCAGACATTTATTAACAAGGCGTTCTGGGAGTTCCTTCGTTGCGTTTTCATAGTTTACATCAGCATTCTGATATTTTCCAGGAACCTGGAAGAACATCACCACCATATCCCACAGGTCCTCCAGAAGCTCCATGAACATCACCTGTACTTGAAGTTGGAGAAGCGTGAAACATCAGGATTCACCAACCTCTATTAAAGATTTATTTTCAGCTTGCTTTTGCAGCTCCATTAACATTTTCCTGAAGGGCAAGCCAAAGGTCCTGTCTTGGACAACTGAAGCCCACAAAGCCATTCTCCAGCTGAAGAGAAAGTTTAGCATGCCCTCACCTGTTTCAACATCCAGATCCCCAACTTCCCAGCATCATCAAAGTCGACGAATCAACCACCAGGGTAGGGGCCTTGTGCCTACTTTCCCAAAAAAACTGTCACCAGCAAAGCAGATGACATTGGCAACTGTGAATTTCTTGCTATCAACCCACCCTGGAAGAGTGGCAGCGGCATTTTCTGGAGGGGGCTGAGTATCCATTCACAGTCATTACAGATCACAAGAACCTCCAGTATCTCCACAAAGCCAAGAGGCTTAATTCCAGACAGGCCCGCTGGGCGCTCATGTCATGTGATCATTTGAATTAACTATGTGATCACTTACCTTCCTAGATCTAAGAACTGTAAAGCAGATGCTCTTTCCAGACTCATTTTCCGGAGGACCAGAATTATCCT
Organism: Danio jaintianensis; assembly: GCA_903798115.1. Lineage (NCBI taxonomy): Eukaryota > Metazoa > Chordata > Actinopteri > Cypriniformes > Danionidae > Danio > Danio jaintianensis. The sequence goes on along the minus strand of CAIGQV010019068.1, from coordinate 4,905,751 downwards.
GAAAATGTGTGGAACACTGAAGAGAATATTTAAGCTCTCCAGGAGCCTGCCCCACTGGAGTGCCCAGAGGGAAGAATATTTGTACCATCAGCCTGTCATCACCTCCTTGGCACAGTTCATGAAGTTCTGGGCTCTGGACATCCGTCCAGTGTGACTGCGGATGTCATCAGGTACCGCCATATCTTTGCAATGTCTAAAACAACACGACACTTACCTGCTGGTAGACCACTACCACTACACATTCCACAATGGCCTTGGTCCAACATGGGTATAGACTTTGTCACCGACCTGCCTAATTCTGATGGATTTACATGTGTTCCCATTGCAGTAGAAAGATTTAAGGCCTGCAGATTCATCCCCCTGAAAGGACTGCCTACATCTATGGAAACAACTGAACACCTGTTATGCCATGTGTTTTGCAACTTTGGTCTCCTGGAGGAGATTGTGTCAGACAGGGGCCCTCAGATAACCTCACGTCTGGAAGGCATTCTTCACTGGTTACTGTGTATTTCTGTTAATCTCTTCTCTGGTTATCACCTGCAGACAATTGGCCAGATTACAACAAACCAAATGCAGCCTACTAGCCACATGTGTACAGTTTGCATACTTGCAACTTCACACTTTTTTCTCTACCTGATTTTATTTATTTATTTTTTGTTACCTGTCTTGAGACATATGTTTTTGGCTCATTTTAACTCTTTTTGTTCTCTTTCAGCCAAAAACCGATAAAGCCAAATTTAGCTGTTGAAATTTACATCTTTATTTTATGTCTTGTGAAATAAGTTTAATTTAATTAATCATTTCAATTTAATTAATACAATTTAAAAAAAAAATGTATTGACGTGCCACAATATGGAAGCCTGATTAAGTAAAATAAATAAATGAATAATGTAATTGTGACTTTTTATTTAACAATTCTGAATGTTTCTCATGATGATGAGTCTAGACTTTGAACATTTGTCTTGAAACTATTCTGAATCAGTAATGCAAGTTTATAATTTGAACTATTGAGCTATTAACTCAAATGTGACCAGACATAAAATTATTAAAAGAAGTCGCATTACCTTTATTATCGCTTGGCGCACACGGAATTCCATAACCACCATCACATAACATTTTTAACTTTCATCCTGAGTCCTGCATTGCTTCAGACGCAGGCGCCGTCCGAATATGGGACTAAGGGATTTGTGTCAGCAACCTGCTGAAAGCTGACCTGGACCCCCAACCTGCGATCCTGTCGAAGTGTATATTGCTAATGACAGTGGATAATTCAGCTCCACTGATCCCGTGTGAAGTGCAGAAACTTTTTTGAGCACAAAAGAATTTCAGCTGCTTCTACAGTATGAGAGTTTTATTTATTTATTTATTATAACACAAAGGGAGATATTTTGAAAAAGGTTGGAAACCAGTAGCCATTGACATCCATTCTTACAGACAACAATACTATGTCGCTACGGTTTCCAACTTATTCAAAATCTCATCTTTTGTTTTCAACTTCACTTTGGGTGAAGATATGCAGATTTTAAAGCAGTTCCCTCAAAATTTGCACTTCACACGGGATTATGAAGCTGATAATTCAAAATTAAATAAAAAACGAGATTAGGCCTACATCTGAGAAACTTAAAATGGCTATACTTGCAGAGGCTATAAACAACTTCCAAATACTATATAAACAAAATCTATTTAATTATTAACATTCTTTCACTATAGACCATTTCAACGTGGTCATGTCATTGGCCCATGAACATTTCCTGCTTGTTATCAAACCATTTCATAACTGTAACAAGAGGCTATTCAATCATAACTTAATGTGAAAACAGCTATCATAACATTATTTATCAATATATGGCTCTTTTTGGATTCTCAGAAGCTATAGAAATTAAAAATGTAAAACAGGAAATACGTTGGGACCATTGTTTTTGTTTACATCCCCAAAAATGGTCTATAAGATGATAAACTGGCACAAACACAGGCCTACATGGCTTTCATTGCACGCATTGCACAATAGATGGCAGCACTTCACTTTTGATACTCGTTTTGACGCACACGAGGAAAAGAGCTTGTTGTTAGTGGAAAAATGGCGTCGTCCATGGGCGGAATGTTCCCTGGTCAGCAGCCTCCTGGATCTCATCCACCTCCGGGTCCTGGTGGTCCAGGTCAGCCAGGGCTCCTCACCGGTCCTCCCGGTAACAGAGGGGCAAATAACACTTTAGTGGATGAGCTGGAAGCTTCTTTCGAGGTAAAGAGCTCGCGTAAACCTTTACTGCTAACACAACATTGGTGCAACTGCAGTCACACTAAACCTTTGTTAATGTTTGTTTAAATATGTAATAAATAGGTATGCGTTTTATGTATGTGGTAAATAAATTATTTACTTGGCTGTCGATTGAAATATGATATAACTGTTAGACGGTTAATGGAGTTTTTATTTATTTATTCATTAAAATGTTATCTTTTTTTGGTATAATCTATGGTGTTACTGGTTAATATTGTGTGTTATAATGTCCCTTTGATATGTGCTTTTAATTCTGCCAGGCGTGTTTTGCATCTCTTGTCAGTCAAGACTATGTCAATGGAACGGACCAGGAAGAAATTCGAACTGGTAAAGATATGTTTTTATTCGTCTGTGGTTCCAAAAATGTTGTATTGATTTTTATGATATCAGACACCAATACCAGGGAACCATATTCAAATACTACAATTTACATTAAGCTGCAACAACATCACAGATGACCATTTAACTAATGTCATGATCTCATTAAATGCAGTATATACATTTGTGTACAACAAGTTTTCTGAAATGTTATATTTAAACATGAAAATGAGGTAAAAACATGCAGATTTGATATAATGATTCAGAAAAAAAAATCTGAACATTGGTTAAAGCCAAGTTCAGTATTCTTCCTCATTTCCTGTAATCTCCCCATGTCTTCAGTGGGAAACCATGTGACAGCTAGCTAGATTTATATTGTGCTTTAAGCTTTAAAGATATGTATTGTAATCATGTTATGTGTAGTTATAAAGTAACTCGTTAATGTAATTACTTTTCTGCTGAAAATGTAAAGTAAGGGAATACTTTTCATTTTTTAGGTAATTTAATTACAGTTACTTCTAATGTACATGCCTTAAATATGTATTTATGAAATATCGTGTCATTGCTTTGAAATGTTTTGATACATGTTTATTATTTGAAGGTACTTTTTTTTTATCTAAAAGGTCCTGTTTGGCTCAAATTTACAGAATTATGTTTAATAATGTTTAAATGTGTAAGATCTATAGGGATTTTAAGTAGCGTTGTTGAGTCAAGTATTTAAATTACATAGTGAGCATTTAAGTCACTTTTCTGACGTAACTTTAATTTAAAATCAAAATACAATTTTAATTATGGAATTAATAATTAATTATGTTTTTTATAGTAACATACTCAACAATGATTGTAACTAAACTCTACAGACAAAAATAAACAAATAGTAATTTGGATGTAATTTCTTTCCAATAGTCTAAGAGAAGATGCTATAAAAGAAATATAGCCCAAAAACTCTAAACCGACCAGTGCATTATAAAAAAAAACTGTGCGTTGTGTATTTCAGGGGTTGATCAGTGTATACAGAAGTTTCTGGACGTGGCCAGACAGACTGAATGTTTCTTTCTTCAGAAGAGACTACAGCTCTCTGTACAGAAACCAGAACAGGTGGAAAAAGAGGTATACCCATACACTTGCAGCATATGTACAGTAGCTTAAAATACAATCATGTATTATCTAAACCAATACTGCCTTCAAAACCCTTTTAAATACTTAATCTTCAACTTTATACAGCATATTACAGTATAACTATGTTACATATTACATATAACTATGTTTCTGTTGTTTTTTTATTTGATAGAGCTTTGAAATGAATACATCTTTCACATTAAAAACAGAAAGAAAAAATTGAAACGATTCAGACACACCTTTTTTATGCAATATATAATCCCTTAAAAACATACATTTGCTATTTTCTATTATTTTACTATAAAGTCAGCGTGAAGAGACTTATTTCAGTATGTTGATGTACTTTGAACAGAAACAGAAAAGGCTATAGAGCTCACAAAATTACCTTTTTGGAATCCAGCCATTAGGAGGAAGAAAATCTGATAATTTTTTTTAAGACATGATGAGGTTGTTAACACAAGATGCCATATCGGACACTCGAGACTCACTCATTGACATTTATTTAAAGGAGAAGCTCCCCCAAAATGTCAATATAGCAACAGAAACCAAAGTGTTAAACATATACTTTTAGAATGTTATCAGACAATGTTTTGGTCTGGAGAGAGTTTAAAGGAAATATTTTTAATTGTGAATCCTTCAAAAATGGTAGAATTTTTATCAGAAGTAAACCTTAAAGTGCTTTAGATTTTTATCTTATGTATTATTTATTGCAGTTGATGTCTTTTTAATGTTTTAATTATATATATATATATATATAATTTGATCTGGTTTTGCCATAAAATAGCCAGTAAAGCTGACATGGCAATAAATTCAAAACTCTCTCTCTCTCCAACTAAAATGGAATACTGAGAAGGGGCGGGGCTTTCTTTTTGCACATCATTCCCTCATAGCGAACTAACGGGGGCGTGGCTAAGAATATTGTGGCTGAAGTCATCAAACTGACGTCAACATTGGACCGCCACTTCAACCGCAGAAGCAAATGGGGAATAACTTTCATGGATTGATTGTTTACCTAAAAAATAATAATGTATGCTAGCAAAATGAAAAAAGAAATACATTTTGATTTCTCACAAACTTTAAAACAGACTGGATCAAAACATAGCTTGAGTTTGTCTGTAAGACGTTTCAAAACTTGACTCAACCAGTCAGAAATGTTTATAGTAAAATGTATGTTCTGTTAAATTTTCCAGGATGCATCAGAACTGAAGAATGAACTCCAGAGGAAAGAGATGCTAATTCAGAAACACCTCGCCAAGATCCATCACTGGCAGCAGGTGTTGGAGGACATCAACGTCCAGCACAAGAAGCCCACAGAACTGCCACAGGGTCCACTGGCCTTCCTGGAGCAGGCCTCAGCCAACCTCCCCGCTCCAATGAAACCAAACTAATGCATTTACAGAGATGCAAAACCTGCTTCAGACTGTGCTCAATGGGACACTTTTTCTCTTCCCCAAACAAACTGTACAGGAACTACTAAATAACATTACTGCCACATACCCCTCGTGAAGGGGTTAGGTTTTGAAGAAATCAAAGTTATTTAATATTTTGTCATGAGCAAGCTTAAGAATTCCTTTGTTAGGTTAGGAATTGTACTGATGTTCTGTAGAGGAGCTACATTGACCTGAATTAAGTGGGATCATTTTTGTTCATATTTTACAAACAAACAATTTTTTTTGTACAGCTTAAAATAAACATTTTGTCATTTTCTTTATTATCTTATCTTTGGTCTTTGCATCTGTTATGTGTGTCCCTTATTTATATCCAGTGCTTTTCTATTGATATAAGCATAACTGCTCAATTTCATCCAACTACACACCAATTCACTCACTCTTGTGTTTGAATATTTATTTCCCTTTTAGAAAAAGTAAAAAAAAAAGTATCAAATGTAAAACAAAGGCCTTTAACGTTTTGACAGCAGTAAAAAAATTAAAACAAGATTTTTTTTTTCATGGAGAAATTAGTGACATTGAGGGTAAAAGTGGTAATGCAGTTTCAGAATTAAAAAACAATCTCATTACTATATTGTGCAAAAACATTAAAACTGTAAATATAATAACTGCATTTTAAATACAGAAATGCTATTACAGTACTATGAACTTCCATTGAGAATAATTAGGAATACAAAAAAGTGGGGTAAAAGGAAAACATGAATTTACAAAGGAAAACTGTGCATTAAATAATAATAAAACATTTTAAAACAGGCTTTGTGTTCTTTATAAAAAATGTATTAAGTTAGTCGGGTGCAGTGAGATCCACTGAATCTTACTGTATAATAAAAAGCACTAACCATTATGTGCAAACATAAATGAGGTCCATTACAGTGTAAACACTGAACTTTACAAAAAGTGTGCTATTGAAAATAAAATACAGTGAACTAGATTCCCAATAACATTTGTGCGAATATATCCGTTGCAGTAACATTTCAAGTTTAAGGACCACATCCCTTTCTGATATAAACAATATAGTTTTCTTCAGTATGTTCAGCTTATTGTAGCTCCATTACCTGTAATAACTGCATAATACATTTCTTATTTGCAGCTTTCAAGAGTTATTAAAATATGATTTAAAAGAAAACTAGAATAAAAGAATTAAAAGAAACTAAAATGTGTTCTGTGCATTTCTTTCCCTTAAAATATTTAGATCTTAGAAAACGCAGTCATTAATGCCCCAGATAGAACCAGACAGAATGCAAAAATGAGGACAATGTAATTTCGCCAACCCTAAGGGAGAAAGAAAAAGAGGATGAGATGCAGAGTTTAACACAACTACGTAAAAGCAATTGACGTTTTGAGGAATCAGAAATCATCCACCATACACAAGGGGTGTAACAGTACACAAACGTGCCCCAAAGAATACATTCAAATCCACTGACACATGGTTCAGAAATTGTTGTTTTAAAACCTGATTATCACATGGAAGTTTTTCCAAGCAAGAAATGGGCCAAGATTTCAGTAGAGAGGTGTCAGAAGATTGTAAGCAATATTTATTGGAGGTTACAAAGAATAAAACATTTTCTACATGATGTAATATATTGGAGGTTGGTTAATTTTGCACATGACTGTGTAGAGACAAACTGATTGATAATTTAATAATAGTTTCCCACAGCATAGTCGTGGAATTTAAAGGTGCATTATGTAGGATTGAATACCTAGTGGTTGAACTAGGTATTGCAGTCCAGATTCAAAATATCCAAAAGGGGTTGTTTTTTTCCCCAATCGACCCCACCGACAACAACTTGACGACACAAATAGTAGCGAGTGTGCTTGACAATCGGGCCTTACACTGTAAGCTGCTCAGCTAATATTTTGTTGGTAATATTTGTATTGTTTGCCAATTAAAAAACAATTTTAGAGTTTTATAACTCTGAATCTGAGGCATTTCGGAGGCTGCTACAGTCTTCCAGAGGTCGCATTTTCAGCTGTGCCTGAATAAATAAAGGAAGACTTTTTGGCTGAAATGAAATACATTGTTTTCCGCCATGGCTATGTAGAATGCCAAAATATAATTGCATAAACCGACAGAGTAACTCAGACTAAAACAACAGAACGAACATCTTCAAAGGAGAATAACTGATTTTAACATTGTTTTTCACATAAAAAAGTACATTCAATTAGCAGGTTTCTTAAATATCTTCAAACATATTATGGTATTTTTATGCTTTAGAAGAGTCAAAAACTTACAGCAGCTTTTAGAATTATTTTAGTTTCAGATTAAAAGATTAGTTAACCCAAAAATGAAAGTTACTTTCGTTTCAATCACCTGAGACCTTCATTCGTTATCAGTACACAAATAAAAAAAATTCTTTAGATTACATCTGAGAGCTCCCTCATCCTCTATCCACAGCAACTGTCCCGAGACATTCAATTTTTACAGCTTTTTGGCACACAAAATTGTTCATGTAGCCTTGTATTGTTACAGCTGAACCACTGAAGTCACATGGAATGTTTTGACAGTGTTTTTGATTCCTTTTCTGGACTTCGAACTTCTAATGACTAATGACTTCTAATATTTCCGTCTATGGAGGATGAGGGAGCAATCGGATTTCACCTAAAATATCTTAATTTTTGTGTTTCAAAGATAAATAAATGTCTCAGGGGATCGAAACGACATGAGGGTGAGTAATAAGTAACAGAATTGCCATTTTTGGGTGAACTAATAATCAATAACACAAAGATAGATATGGAAGATTTGTATAATTAGAACTTCCTGTGTGTACTGCCTCTTCGTGTTGATTCGCTGAATATCTCCACAATTGTATGTCGCTTTGGACAAAAGCGTCTGCCAGATGACTAAATGTAAATGTATATGTGTACTGTTACACTCCTACCATACACATAAGTGTTTACCTTCACTTCCTTGAACACCAGAACACCCCAAAGAGCTGCAATCAGTCCAGGAACCTGAAAAAAAAGTCAAACACGTTACATATCATTGAAAAAATTAAGAGATCACTTGCAAATTTTAATTTGTCAGGATTTATTGAATTCATTGCATATGGATTTGAGAAAATCCCATTTAGTCAAATTAGTTTTTTTCTATAAAAGGTCTGATAACATTTCCTTTTTTTAATTCTGAAAATGGCAACTGGTCAGAATAACAAACATTTTCATTTGTTGTCATTGTAAATCATGGTTATTCCACCAAATATTGATTTTATTACTTTTTTATATAAATAAAATATTAGTAAATAAGTTATAATACTGTTAACATATTGTTTTTGTTTTATCTTAAAAAAAAATAAAAATAAAAAATCAACACTTGAAAATACGGCAAATTTCTTGAATTCTTTTTTTATTTTACATCTGCAAGAAATATCATCAGTTTACACAATAAAACAAACATTATATTTTACTCAAATGCATAACATTAAAATCACAAATCTAGAAAAACTGAAAAAATCTTTAAAGATCTGGTCACTCACAGTGGTGATAATGGGGAAGCTCACTACAGCACTGAGATAGTGGTTAGCCAGGAACCAGCAGCACGTAGCAACACCCCACATGATGCCAGAAAGGAATCCTACACGGAAAATCATGCACAAAATAACATCAGGAATACAGAGGTATGAGGAAAAAGAAAGCAGATAAACAACTCCAGAGGAAGTGACGGCGTTACCTGGCAAAACTGCTTTAGGAAACACCTGAGGCTTGTTTCTTTTGATGGCACAGTACAAAAGGAAATACACTGTACTAGCCAGGAAAATCCCACTATACTGCGCAAATACGTAATCCAGATCTACGTAGTATACATACACGAAATATATTAAAGTTCATGTTTACTGAATTCAACCAATGTTTATCATAAAGTAATCTTTACCAAACTGGCTAGCACCACTGTATGGGCTGTCTGGATCTGATGCATGATTTTTAATGTACAGAACTGGAACAAAAGACGATCCATATAGCAGTCCAGCGACGACAGCAAGGAATGATCCACTGCACACACATAACAGATATTTATAAATGCATTATTCTATTAGATATGGTATTACAATTCAGATAACATTTATCTTAGTTCTATTGTAGTCAGAGTTTGTACAAATCATACACAAACATTTACTCTCGTGTAAATTTTGATGCTGTATAAAAGCATATGTGTGAATACGGTGTACATAAATTAAATCATTCAACCAGTATTTAAGTGTAATGTGTATAGTACATACACTAAACGTTTCATGCGTGGACTTAATGCATCCACCCAGGAATCATCTGTTGCCACCACAGATTCTGCATTGACTACCTTCAGGAGAAATTGATAATATTAGTTAACTACTGTTTAAACAGGAAACCTTGGAAAACTATTGAATTTGAGGAGAATATATGTTTCTCTATCTCATGTCAATTTTTAAAGGCTCCTTAAAATGTGATTTCATCTTCAGCAATTAAAACAAGTCAACATACATGGTCTATTAGTAGTGGTGTTTCCTCAGATATTGTTGATCTTTGAACATCAGTCTTCACAAAGAAAAATACAATGGCACTGAAGACACACATATACAGAAATAAGGAAAACAAAAGGGGCAGAGGAGAATAAAAGAACAGATATAATTGTTTATAACGATAAGATTTAACACCGGACATGAATGAAACTAAAGATAATAGAAGCTATAATAGTCAGTCAATTCTCTCTACACTGGAAGTGGTGCAAAAAGCACATTGCTTACAGTCAAATAATGTGCTGAAATGATAATTTTGTCATGTTTGTTTGTTTATTAATTGCCACATCAGCAACTTATAGCTATTTAATGTCAAGATTAATATAGATAAGAACATAATAGATAATAACAACAACAACTTAATAATTCACTAAAAGATGACTGATAAATAAAAATAAAATTTTAACATAAAAAAATTCAGATTAGATGTTTCAGTTCTATATATGATAAGTAACATACAATTCTTTCATTTTGTCACATCCAGTCAGTGTACATATCTTGTATATTATCAAAAGAAAAGTAAATCAGTATATTTGTATATTCTTAAAAGTAAAACAGGATTTTTTGTGTACCATTACATTTTAATGTCAATGTGTGCACATTTACCTAAGTAAACATACACCTGCTCCACAGTAGTTCAGCACTGGTTTGGAAACAGTTTCAGCACCAATACCGAACCAGCCAAACCTAAACCATCAGCAAAGAGTCCCAAGTTATTAAAACCCTCACAATACACAGAATTTGCAAATACTGGGAATAAAATATTATAGTTTGGGTATAAGCACATACAAACACACGCATACCCTGTGTATATATATGTGTATATATATATATATATATATATATGTGTATATATGTGTATATATATATATATATATATGTGTATATATGTGTATATATATATATGTGTATATATGTGTATATATATATATATATATATATATATGTACACACAAAAACTCCAATAAATTACATTATTTAGGTACAAATTATTACATTTCTGCAAGCTGATTTTGTTGGAACCTTCAGAAAACTGTAATTGGATATTCTTCAACATTGACTTTGCTGTAGATCAGTCAATTTATTGTCTGATTCCAACAATCATACTTCATTTTGAAATTGACAAAAACTTTAATTATTATAATTAACAGTTTTTAAAACTTGTGACTCATTTTACCAGCATGGTTCACATGCATTCTAAAATAATACATGATATAAATTTTTCAGTGCATTCTGAAAGCAAATTTTAACTTACCGTGAGCTGGCCCAACCCAACAGCAGATTAAATGAAGCCCATATAAGAAGACCAAGACCAAGCCCAATAGTCTTTACAATAGGAACTACGGTTACATTTCCTACAGGGACACACAAACACATTGAGTGAAACAGAATGTATGTAAGGTGCATATGTTCTATTTCTCAAGCAGTAATTATTAGATGCTATATTAAAGGCATATTACATAATTAGAGATTACCAGTAGCCCAAATAGCTCCTCCCAGCATAACAAGAGGCCAAAACTTTGGACTGTTCAGAATGATGTTCACCACAAGGGAGACTGTCCATATAGCAGCACATAGGACCCACTGGAAAAACATACCTACATGTATACACAGTAGAGTTAACTAAACATATTAAGCAAACAACTTCTCTTTGGTGTGTTCTCAAAGCAGATATTTGATTTTATCTGTCAAGAAAAACATCAACTTAAGCTAGGTCCTCTGTAAAGAGCCATCTAAAAATTGTTAGTTGCCAATTTTTCCATAATTAATTGGTAATAACTGTTGGCAGAATTTAAAAAAAAGAAAAACAACAACAGGGAAACCATATATGTTGATTCTTGGGTTATTAAACTGGGGCTAGTGTCCCACATTAATTCGTACAATTTAGATAAATAAATTTGATATATAAATTTCATTTAATTTCATGAATTACTGATTAAAACAGTGAATTAACAAACACAACATTCTCGTTTAAAATTAAACAATTTAGACCATTAAATAAAATGAATTGATTATGATGAATACAATTTGATTTATAGATCATTATATTGGAGATTAAATTATAAAAAACAAATTATTTACCAAATAGTATTTTCCAAATATTTAATTTTAACAATACTAATGTGTTTGTACATGAAAAAATATAATTGTCTTTTCAAATTTAGAATTTGTGCATGTGAATAATCACATTTGGGGATCCGTGACATGTACAAGATTGAAACCCTCTGTGTTATTAGAATAAATATAAATAAAGTTAGATAAATAAATAAACAAACAACTGATTATGAATATAAATATAATTTAAAAGATGATATAAAGTATTTATATTTTCTCTTTTTTTCCCCTGTGGAATATGAGACATCACAACACTTCCAAAGTTTGTGCAATATTTATGGTCTACAATAATACTGTTGTTTTATTTAGCTAATTATTGTAATACTGTTAATGTTCAAGCTACCATTACATGTCACTCACTTTGCAGAAAAACAAGTCTTGAGAGCCCAAAAACATTAACTATGCAGCAAAGTCTGTTAGAAGGCAGTTAGGATGACCCTATTACTGAAGTTATTAAAAGTAAGCAATATCCCTATATATATTTCTGTAAGACATCATATAAGCTAGTTAAGTACATTTACAATTACATTTAAATCATGGGAGTTCAAAGATAGTTTAAATTGTTTTATTAACTATTGGAGTTGCTAGCTAAATTTCAAATGACTACTATTACACATGAAGCACAAACTATGCTATGAAACAATTATCAGGGACTGTCAGAATCAGTCACCTTTCACTTTCATTCCACCATTTTTCCATACAATGAAAATGAATAAGACTTCTTTAGTGTAAGAAGGGCTACCATTTTGCCAAACTAAGCATATTGTCTTCTGTTGGCACTTTGTACCATAAACCTTTACTTTGACATTTAGAAAAGCCTAAACGGAGGAAAAAGTGTTTAAAACCAAAAAGCAAAAAAAAAAAAAAAAAAGACTAACCATCACCAGTCTCAATCTTTTTCACTGGTACAAAGTTGCTCCCGAAGAAGACCGCGGACACTGCGCAGGATATGAATCCATAAGTCAGGTCGGAGGAATTGGATGTGCTGTTGGATTCAACTGGACCGTCTGACAGCCAATTTTCTGCATCACAGTTACATTATGCTTTAATAACTAAATCAGATAGCACCTCAAATGTCTCCTTAAATCAATTCAGTTTAATGTGACTTGTGTTTATTACCTTTGTCCAGGTGTTGCGCGGCGCCGGAAGAGAGCGCGCAGAGGAGAACAACGATGAACGCGGCCACGTGAGGATTCATATTAGATACACATGAAAATGAAACAGGCATTAATATAAGCTATTTTCATACAGAAATCGACGTAATAAAATATATATCTAGGCCCGAGCTGCTCTTTGAATAAGCGACTTGACTTCCGTGTCAGCTGACGGTCATGATCACATGATTGTGGCACGCGTGTGATAAACATTGCGTCACGTGTTTGAAAGTGATGATTACTGACATTTGCATTGACGTTTTAGGAGGAAACTATTTTGCTGACTGTCGGACGAGCTTGAAAAATAACTATTGTCAGCTAGGGATAGCTCACCCAAAAATGAAAATGTACTCATACTCACCCTCAAGTGGTTCCAAACATTTATGAGTTTCTTTCTTATGTTAAGCACAAAAAGATGATATTTTAAACAAAGCTGAAAACATGTAACCATAAAAGGAAAAACAAATAGCTGCTATCTACTATCTATCTATCTATCAAGTCAATGGTTACAAGTACCCAGCTTTCTTCAAAACCTCATCCTTTGTGTTCACCACAAGAAAGAAAGTCAAACAGGTTTGAAACTATTAAAGGGTTAGTAAATAATGACAAAATATTAATTTTGGTGTTTCATAACATCTAATTTTTAATGAGGTGGGTTGTTAACGCTTAGGACATAGGACATACACTACGGAAAATGTAGCTTACCCAATTCACCTATAGCACATGTCTTTTGACTGTGGAGGAAACCCACGCAAACACGGGGAGAACATGCAAACTCCACACAGAAATGCCAACTGACTCAGCCGGGGCTTGAACCAGCAACCTTCTTGCTGTGAGGCGACAGCGGTACCCACTGCGCCACCATGTCGCCCCAATCAAATTATATAATTGTTGGTAATTGTTTCTCATTGGGACATTTGTTAAAAAAAATCTATAAGGCTCCTCATGCATTCAAGTGAACATATTTAGTTTTTTTTTTTACTGATTATAAAAGGAAGTGCAATAATTAACAACAAATAAAATAATTAGGGAACAAATATCATGTCATCATACGCTTTCATGAAGGCTATGGTACACTAGAGTCATCTGTGCCAATGGAGAGCAGCACTGGTCTCAGCAGTACCCTTATTCATCTACTGCTTAAAGAATGCTACTGGCTGTCTCTTCTGCTGTTGTAGCTCATCTGATTTAGGGTTTGATGTGTTGTGTGTTCAGAGAGGCTCTTCTGCAATGGCTACCTCGGGCATCAACAAAGTATTTTTACCCGCAGAACGCAGACACTAGACTAGAGCAGCAGAGACGTGTGGAGGGGGGATCATGGTGTGGGGTTGTACTTCAGGGGTTGGCTTGGACCTTTAGTTCCAGTGAAATGAACTCCAAGGTCTTTTGGACAATTTCATGCTCCCAACTTTGTGGAAACAATTTGGGTGTGGCTCCTTTCTTTTACAAAATGACATGGTACAAAGCAATGCAACAAAAAAATAGATGAGCAACTTTGGTGTGGAATACCAAGCCTTGGAATACCAACTTTGGTGTGAAAGACCTTTGGCCAGACATTCTCGTCCAACATCAGTGCTTGATCTTACAAATGCGCTTCTAGATGAATGGTCAAAAATTCCCATAAACAAAGCTTTAAAGTTCACATTGCTAGTTTTGTGGTAAACAATTAATCTGTGCATGTCATTAAGAAAAAAAAATTGTTTGCCCTTGTAATGTTTAATTGAAATCTGAAAATGCACTTCCTGTTTTTTTCAGTTAAATTGTCAGATTACGTATATCTTAGGAGTTGGTCGTGGCTAACATATTTAACCATGCTGCTCCAACTGTCAGTTTTGACAACAAACAGAAATGGTGAGGAGGAGGTGTCTGCTAGGTTGTAATAACTCTTCTAAAACCCCTTTCCCAATCTCTCTGAATGAAAGGCCTACTTTACTACTTCCATTTAGCCTGCAGTAGACAAAAAACAATAAGAGCTAATTCTCTTCAAAGGCCATCCTGTGTTTTCAAAGTCCAAAGTGTTGCTTCCATCAGTGCATCGATGACTTCCACACATCTAATATGTTTGAAGAATCTTCCATTGAGGTGACTGTGATGTTGTTGCCATTGTCACAAGACTGTGATCTTCTGCCAGGAACATCAAGCTGAACTGCTGCTGTGCAGAATCAGGTGGGTTGTCTTGGTCTGGCATCTCCACTATGGGTGATCCCTACCAGTATTTGTGAAGTAGCAGTGGCGTAGCTCTCAGCATCACTGACGTCACGGTCAGTGGGTGGGGAATGGAGCGAGGACTCAATTGCAGAAACTAAAATGGGTTTATCAATAATAAAAAGAAAGAAAAAAAACACACAGAGGGGGAAAAAACATAACTATAACACAAATAGGTAAACAAACTTGGCTGGGCTGGCAAGACAGAACTGGAGCAGGAACACAGGGGAGTATTGACGAAGAACTGACACAGGACAGCAGACATGAGGAGAATATAAGCAGAAATAATTAACAAACAAACAGGTGAACAGGATAAACTAATAATGGGTTAAGGAGGGTGGGACTAGACAATAGACAGGAGAGCACATGACACATAGAAACAACACAAGCCATGTGCTCACATGAAACGAGACTAGAACACGCAGCCAATGAGAGAACTCATTAACCGTGTGTTCACAAAGCACAAAACTAAAGCACGCGGCCACAATGTAAACACTGAGCCACGTGCTTAGACAACACCACAAACAGAACGCAAGACACGAGCACACGATAAGTGAAAAATGTGCGCTCACACATGCGACATGCATGTTCCGATCCCAGCGCCAACCGAAACTGAAACTGACTAGACTGCAGCACTGAGAACGAAACACCATGCCGCGAACCCAACAACAAAACACACCAGGACAAGCACGTGCATCTAGAGCACGCCCGGACCTCGCGTGCCCATACCAAGCGCAGTCACGATGGCACTCAAACAGAGGCACACAATGACAGAAAACGAGTGCTCGACCCGAGATAACTCGAGCCGAGCACAACATACAGGACAAGACAGGACTAGTGTAAACAAGAATTTACAAGACTGGAGTGGCAGAACCCTGACAACTGATGCACACAAGCCCTCACAGCACGTCAAACTGCAAACCACGTGAGGGACCCTAACCTATCCTAACCCCACTATTTAAAAGCAGCAATATGTCGACCAACTGCTCAGAACATCCCGAACACCTCGAAAAAATGCACAAAAAACCACTAGGAAGAATCCAGCAACTGACCAACAACACCTAAATGACCGCTCAGAAAACCTTGACAGAGGCACATCAACACACAGAAAACCACCAAAACATCCGGACAACCACATAGTGATGCATTAAAAGGCACGTCCAACAACCTAGAAGCCACAAACTGTCACAATCACTAAAATCAGCAAACTGCAGTGTGGAAAAAACAGTGGTGGAAAGAGTACTGAAAAATTATACTCAATTAAAAGTACCATTACTTGCCTAAAAATGTAGTGCAAGTAGAGTAAATGTATCTGTTGTAAATATTACTCAAAGTATGAGTAAAAAGTAGACCTTTCTAAAGTACTCAAGAGTAGTGAGTAGTGCGTATTACGCTGTAAAAAACTGATGCATTTACATGTAATTTGTGCATACGTGTGTGTAAACGTAACATTCTGTAGTGCATCTAGTTATTGCCCAGCAGGCACACAACATCATAAGACATTAATATTAGGTTAGATTTAGGTTGTGATGTCAGGTGTCCAAAATTCAATGTCTAGCCAGCGTCTAAGGACAACGTTATTTTGATGTCCAATAATGACGTCAAATGACGTTGATATTTGGTCGATTTTAGGTTGTGTTGGAAAGTGACCAAAATCCAAAGTCGAACCAACATCTTAAACCAGCGTCATATTAGCATCAAATATTGACATTTATTCATCAGTTATGGGAACCAAAATCAAACTTCTGATACACGTCATAGTGGTAACATCCACACAACGTCAAGGTGTAACATCATTAGATGTTGATATTTGGTTGGTTTTAGGTTGGACGTTGGACATTGACGTTGGCCTGACGTTGAATTTTGACGTCAACCTGATTTTCATTTCCAAACAAAATGCAGCGTCCCCATGACGTTAGGGTACAACGTCAATCTGATGTTGTGTTGACGTCTTGTGCCTGCTGGGTGTTTAAGGCCATTTTGGTCATCATACAGTAAACATCTGTCATCTTCTCATCAGTGACATGCATCTAAACAGTCTCTGGGTCAATGCGCGTAAAGATTTTGGACATCTTCTTGGACACTTTTAATGCTTCCAAACAGTTTGCTGCAATTATAAAGCGCACATGTCTTGAGGTAGTTCATTATGATGCGATTTACCTTCTATGTGCGATTTGATTGGACAGGAATCACAGGACTGATTTTTCTAATCCATATAGACAAGAAAAAATAAAGTAGTGACTGTGTGTTGAAGCAAAGTAGTGGATTAAAAGTACCGATACTGCACTAAAAATGTACTCAAGTGAGAGTAAAAGTACACAGTTTTAAAACTACTTATTAAATTACAATTCCTGAGAAAAACTACTCGATTACAGTAATTTGAGTATTTGTAATTAGTTACTTTACACCACAGGAAAAAAAAGACAAATATGATACTTTGAGAAGTGTGAGTGCTCTGAATCGGGCTCCGGTGCGGTTCAGTTGGCTGGCCCTGGCCCGGTTGGAAGATGCGTGGTTCAGTTGGGCTTTGGCGCGGTACGCTTGTAGTGTGAGTGCAAAGCGCGCCTGAGCCCGAAACTGAAGACGAGACGTGACTTTTAAGGGACTGTTTCATATGGATTTTTTAATCATTCTTACTTTTCAATGAACGCAAACTGCTGTAGTTTATTAAAGACGCAAACCCCCTCGTCATCTGCACCTTCAGCAAACCTTCTAATACGTGCAGCACGAGGACTTTTATGATAATTTATGAGCATCAAAAGTTGTGGATCTGTTCGGCAAAATAATTGACTGTGTGTCACAGCATCCCTAAATGACTAAAACGATATAACTAAAGCAATCTCCATTGTGCTGAGTGAGAGTGCTTCTCTTCCTGTTAAACTGAACATTCGCATCATCGATGACGTAAGCGTGCTCCGGCTCGGTAGGTAAAAAAATGCAATGTGAGTGCAGGCCGAGGGAGAGAGGGGAGGGGGGAAAATCGCGCTTCGGCATGGTTCAAGGCAACTGTACCTAATGTGAGTACGCCCTTACTCTATAACTATGTACAATATATACAATATTTACATGCCTAGGCCCCGTCGTGTGATGCTCCAGCCATCATGTGTCACTGTGAGGGCTTCTTTCTTCGGGGTTCCTCAGGCAGGGGCTCTTCGCTGATGCCCACTCTGATTCGAGGAGCCGAGTTTCTTCTTCCTGCTGTGGAGAAGCTCTCCGTGATGTGGACACGTTTATCAGGCTGCTGCGTCTCTACCAGTGAAGGGCAGTTGAATGTCTCCCACAGCCTCTGCTTGATCTGCAGGCCCAGCTCCAGGCTGTAGCGACCTCTGCGGGTCTTGATCATGGGCTCCACCAGCGAGCGGTAGATGTCCTGGTAGTCCTGCACCCTGCAGCCTTGGATGGAGACGGGCTCTTCCTGCTGACACAATTACACTGCAGAGACTGAGGCTGCTGGACGGGTGTTGGGAAGGATTCTGGTGGCAGATCTTTACAGCTCTGGTCTTGACGGTTCTTTGGTAGAGGTACAGCAGTAAGTGTGGTCTAATCTGATGCCAGCTGTGAAAGCTCTCTGGGCTGGGGAGTGGAAAAGATGCCTGTTACCAAGAATTCTCTCAGGTGTGCAGGAGGAGTCCTGGTTCTTCTGGAGTGACGCCGCTCCATTATGATGGCTGATGAACTTCTCAAATTACACAAACTGATGAAACTTATTAAATTAAGAAGTTTATTGGACAGCTTGTAGCACAAATGATCAGAATTCAAGGCTTTAGAGACAATTGTGTTGATTTATAATATCACTACGGAGATAGAATGTTGAGGCTTATTTGAATGTAAACAATACATCACTGCAGCGGTTGTTGCTAGATCGGATATGGTGGCGGCCGGAAGTTAACGAGAATTATTTATATTATTTATTAAATTCCCATTTATTGTATTTTATTAACGTCTACCCCCACCCCAACCCTAAACCCAACCGTCAAAGTAATGTAAAAACAGTAGTAATACCGAGTATTATTTATGCTATCTATTAAATTACCCAATAAATTGTATTTTTTAACACCTACCCCCACCCCAACCCTAAGCCCAACCATCACAGTACTGTAAAAATATTAATTATTGTTATACAGTGTCATAAAAAAATGCTGCTATATTGATTTGCCCTTCCGGCCAGCTGCATATCCGATCTAGACTTTACCCACTGCAGCAGTGAGTAGAGCAGTTACATCAGCATGAGTTGTATATTACAGTCGTGGCCAAAAGTTTTGAGAATGACACAAATATTAGTTTACACAAAGTTTGCTGCTAAACTGCTTTTAGATCTTTGTTTCAGTTGTTTCTGTGATGTACTGAAATACAATTACAAGCACTTCATACGTTTCAAAGGCTTTTATCAGCAATTACATGACATTTATGCAAAGAGTCAGTATTTGCAGTGTTGGCCCTTCTTTTTCAGGACCTCTGCAATTCGACTGGGCATGCTCTCAATCAACTTCTGGGCCAAATCCTGACTGATAGCAACCCATTCTTTCATAATCACTTCTTGGAGTTTGTCAGAATTAGTGGGTTTTTGTTTGTCCACCAGCCTCTTGAGGATTGACCACAAGTTCTCAATGGGATTAACATCTGGGGAGTTTCCAGGTCATAGACCCAAAATTTCAACGTTTTGGTCCACGAGCCACTTAGATATCACTTTTGCCTTATGGCACGGTGCTCCATCGTACTGGAAAATGCATTGTTCTTCACCAAACGGTTGTTGGGTTGTTGGAAGAAGTTGCTGTTGGAGGGTGTTTTGGTACCATTCTTTATTCATGGCTGTGTTTTTGGGCAAAATTGTGAGTGAGCCCACTCCCTTGGATGAGAAGCAACCCCACACATGAATGGTCTCAGGATGCTTTACTGTTGGCATGACACAGGACTGATAGTAGCGCTCACCTTTTCTTTACCGGACAAGCCTTTTTCCAGATGCCCCAAACAATCAGAAAGGGGCTTCATATGAGAATATGACTTTGCCCCAGTCCTCAGCAGTCCATTCGCCATACTTTTTGCAGAAGATCAATCTGTCCCTGATGTTTTTTTTGGAGTGGCTTCTTTGCTGCCCTTCTTGACACCAGTCCATCTTTCAAAAGTCTTCGCCTCACTGTGCGTGCAGATGCGCTCACACCTGCCTGCTGCCATTCCTGAGCAAGCTCTGCACTGGTGGCACTCTGATCCCGCAGCTGAATCCTCTTTAGGAGACGATCCTGGTGCTTGCTGGACTTTCTTGGACGCCCTGAAGCCTTCTTAACAAGAATTGAACCTCTTTCCTTGAAGTTCTCAATGATCCTATAAATTGTTGATTTAGGTGCAATCTTAGTAGCCACAATATCCTTGCCTGTGAAGCCATTTTTATGCAATGATGGCTGCATGCGTTTCTTCGCAGGTCACCATGGTTAACAATGGAAGAACAATGATTTCAAGCATCACCCTCCTTTTAACATGTCAAGTCTGCCATTCTAACCCAATCTGCCTGACATAATGATCTCCAGCCTTGTACTCGTCAACATTCTCACCTGAGTTAACAAGACGATTACTGAAATGATCTCAGCAGGTCCTTTAATGACAGCAATGAAACGCAGTGGAAAGCCTTTTTTTCAGGATTAAGTTCATTTTCATGGCAAAGAAGGACTATGCAATTCATCTGATCACTCTTCATAACATTCTGAAGTATATGCAAATTTCTATTTTAAAAACTTAAGCAGCAACTTTTCCAATTTCCAATATTTATGTAATTCTCAAAACCTTTGGCCACGACTGTATGTGTGTACAAAAAGGCCTAGGGGGAATTAGTGATTTAAATTTTATTTTATTTTCTTTTACAAATTTGTTAACTTTTTAAAATTAAAAGTTTTTTTTAAAACACTGTCTTGTTAATGTATCAATTTCATTTTTTATTTTTTTTCATGGAAACATCTAATATTTGTTTCCCAGTGTCATTGATGTCAAAATATTATACATACTTTGTTAACAGGCTTTCATTTTTGAAAAAAAAGGACTAGGCCTACCTTTTTTAGCCGTTTTTCTCAGGTTTGACCAATGAAGGAAAAAAACTACATATGATACTTTGAGAAATAAAACTATGTATAACTATGTACAATATATACAATATTTACATACCTAGGCCCCATTGTGTGATGCTCCACTCTATACTCTATAACTATGAAATAAATAAAAAGGAAAAAAGCTACATTTTACATTTTGAAACTCAAATTGAACATTCAACTCAAAGTCACTGACTGTAAAAAAAATTTAAGAAATATTTTGTCTTCAACATTTACTGCGCATGCGCGGTCACGCTCGTTCTTTGAGTTGTCGTCATACGTCTAGATATCGATGGCACTGAAGTTATTAGGCAAGTTATAATGCTTTACTGTGCTGTAACGACATTAACAGCATGCTATTGATTCTATGAAATGTAATATTACAACTTACACCAGGAAAGACAATGAAAGGAGCGCAAGTACGTGCGAAGAAAGTCACAGGTAAGGAAAGCGCTGTGAAATGTAAATTTGCGTAGCATCGCGCTGTACTTAAATCAACCGGTTAACATAAGTGGACGAATACTAACGTCTCTAAAACAATCCACTACACAAAAAAATCAGACCGTCCCGAAATAGCACATTGAATACATTTTTGAAATTTTATACACATGAAGTTTAGTCTACACTAAGTGTCTTTTATTTGTAACTTTACATCTACATGACTTCGTGCTTTGATGTGTTCAGTAGCAGCTATTGGCCACAGATCGTGACCATCCTGACAGGTAAGTGAAGTTCTGAACTGATCTCAGATGATCTAGACTAATTCTAATAAAGTTGGTTATTTGACCATTTTACAATAAATTCCACTGTTTTGGATGAAAGTCACAGGCTAATTTAAATGAGCAAAAATGCTAAATGTAGATGTATTACAACCATTTAAGATTGTTCTTTTAAATAGTTAAAAACCATGTGTTATTATTTTAAGCTTTTTAATTTGTTTAGATTTTATTTGTTTTCACACTATAATTGTTTTCACTTAAGTGTTTTATGTTTTTTTGCATAGATTTATTTTAGTTTTAGTCACTTCTTTTTTGTTCTTTCAATAGGAAACTGCATTTTGATAGGAAATGAATTATGAGGCCAGCACTTTGAAAATCTGATCATATTATTTGTTAATTTTTTTGATCAACTGAGTGAAGTTGAAGCACAAATAAGTGCATTCACTTTTTTTTCTTGTTACTCAGATGGGGGCTCCTTAAACACCCTTTTCCCAGGGATTCCATGAAAACAGATTAAAAAAAATCTTTATATAAACCCTAAACTTTGTAGCGAAATACACTATTTTAATTGTTCAGAGCATATAACAGACAGAAATTCATCCAGGTACTTCTCGCATACTGTTTTTCGAATACTATGAATTCGGACATGCTGCTCGGCTCGCATACTGTTTTTTAAAATACTTCATAGTATTGAAGTATGCGAATTCAGATGCAGCCACTGGCTTTTATTCAGGCCAATATCCATGCAGCCCCTGTAGAACTGTCAGGCTAGTTTGAGAGTTAGAGCAGTGTATCAGAGAAAGAAAAAACAAAAACATTGCTCTGTGATGTTAGGTCACAACTGTTATGTACATCAGGCCCAGCACTGAACCCAGAGGAACCCCTTTAAATACACTCTTAATTACAAACAAAAACACTGTGCTTAAGCGAAATGTGAAATCACGAAGACAAAAAAAAAGATTAAAAAACTGATACCTGAATGCGCTTCCCTAATTGATTTGACGCTGAGTGCTAATTGGCTGCAACAGACTCAAGGACGTTTGGCTACAGGGGAATACTGTTTTCCCATTGGTTGATAAAGCTAATAAGGAACTAGGCTCAGCAAGAGGAAACTCGACTGCTGAGCTGCAGATGCTATGCCAGTCTGTTTGCCTGGAAGCCTTGCCTGAAAAGAGACTGTGTTTGCTAGTGTTGTGTCTCAGGACTATAACATATAACCTGAACATCAGGCATTGTTTTTTCACTAAGAAATTAATAAGAATGCGTACACACAAATGTTGGCACTTTTCCTCCCCCCAAAAGATCATCAGGCAATTAGAAACACTTGGCTAAAATACTGTAGCTTGTTTACGAGTACACTAATGTGTCCCAAGTACATACTGAACAGGGCCACATCTGTTCCTGTGCTGCTGAGCCACTCAAAGCACATTAGCTTGAACAAATCAACAAACTTTTTCATTGGCTTAGAGCATGGTCAGTGCAGTTGACTGTTGGTTAAAGGAATAGGAAAACTGTTCTTATTTGTATACTTGCCAATCTATAATGTATGGATGCATGTTTCTGCCAGTAACAAATTATATCCTACAATTCATACATTTCTTCTAAGAATTGTAAGTTCATATCTCGGAATTGTAAGTTATAAGCTTTTTATTTTATTTCAGGTCCGGTGAAATTAAAATAACGTTTTTTAGATGTTAGTATCAGCATGTTAGTCTTCAAGGATGTCTATAAGCTAGTGTGGTACAAAACAATGACAAAATTCTCGTTTAGAAGATATAAAACCGATATTAACATGTAAGGCTTGTAGTTTGTCACTTCCGTCTAAATGGATCAACGTTTTTTTCCCGTCACCTCATACTTCAGTTTCTCATCAAATCATGACCAATCAAATGCTCTCTAGTATCTGACATGCCCCACCCTCTTCAAGATGTTTCACATGTGATGCGCTTGAGCTCAACTACTCTCACTAGCTATGTTTCCATCCAAAAATGCGAAATAACTTTATGCGCTAAACTGGAATATCGCATAAAAGATGTGCGAATAAAGCAGTGTTTCCATCCAACGAGTCAAAGAGAACAAAATCGTCACTTCCTGATTAAATGGCGCCAAATATCAACAGTAAAAACGGAATTTGCTGAGGTAGGAGAAGCTGCGTGAATCTTTTCTTCATTTAATAAATGACTTGCGCCTCAGAAGGCAATGCTGACGCGCAGTGAACGCGTGGCGGCGTTTGAAGGCGTGACACGCGGAGCACAGACACTCTTAACAATTCTGGAGGTCATTAATAATATAATAACACTAATACTGAAATGCTTAAGGCATTTTAGAATGACCAAAACAACATTTCAGATGTTTTACAATGTGCTCAGCCTGCTGGTTTGTCCATTTACACACATTTTTATCATCACATGATCTCTTATAACCAAATCACATGACCTTTTTTTAATGCGCATACTGGAATTTGTTCGGTAAAAGTGTTTCCATCGCAGTTTATGCGCATCTTTTCTTATCGAATAAAAAGTTTATCCTACTCAATTTTGCGCATACATTTTTTATGCGCATTTCCTAAATTTATGCGCATCTTAGCGTTTCCATCAACCGATTTTTTATGCGCATATCCAAAATGCGCATAAAAATAGGTGGATGGAAACGTACCTATTGGCAGAGCGGTAATAAAGCAAAATGCTATTGGCTGTTTTATAAAAAGGGGAGGTGCTACACTGTCCCACCCTCTCTTCATCGTTCAGTTGAGATTAGGTCAAACATCGACTAAAAGTGCACATTTCAAAGCACTTCATGGCACCTTTAATTTTGGGTTGCACTTCCTCATATTTTTGTGCAAAGTGTGATTTACTGCCATTTAAAAAGTATTAAATATTAAAAATACTATTATTTATTAAGGACAACTTATATTGAAATAAATGATGTTATTGTGAACTTCAAAGACAATAATTTTTCCCACAAAATTATAAAGCAGAACGTAACGGTTACTAAAGTAACCCTCGTTCCCCGAGGGGGGGAACGGAAATGCTATGTGGAAACTTCCACTATGGGGATTTCGTCAGAAAGCCAATCATTCTGAAGAGTAATTAAACGGGCCAATGAAATGCCAATGAGTTGGCGGTGTCAGCGTGCACAGCTGGCAGCAATCATAATCAGCTTGTGAATAAGAATGCCCGCTGTGCCACACAACCACACCTTTTCTAGCTGAAGAAGCCGAACTACAGCTGTCAGCTAAGGCGCAATCCCTGTGGCGAAGGAACATAGCATTTCCGTTCCCCCCCTCGGGGAACGAGGGTTACTTTAGTAACCGTTACGTTCCCCAGCGGGAGGGGAACTACAATGCTATGTGGAAACTTCCACTATGGGGAAATCTATGGAAAACGCCACAGTGATTGAACCTTACCACGTCGCTGGTGAGAGGTTTGCCAGGCTCCGGCGTGAGCGCACCATCATCACCAGAGACGCAGCCCACCAACGTGTCCCCTGGCCCTAACTTACCTTACTTACCTGTGAAGCACTTAAAGGCTTATTTATATTTTTTGGGGAGTCGTAAAAAATACACCTAGTTAAGATACTAGGAATTTTAAATTACGACAGTACGTTGGGAAGCGTGCAGTCCCGATAGGGAGGACGCTGCGGAGGCCACCTGCTGCCCAATGGGGAGACCTGGTGGCAGGAAGACATATGGACTAACCCTGAAAAGGGGGAGAACACATATGAAGGATGGTTAGCGGGGAGGGAAGACACGGGCCCGCCTAAGAGGAGGAACTACACCGTGGCTGAATGAAGCATATGGGATCGCCAGCGGGGATCGCGCATAGCAGGCACCTATACCCAGAACGCGGGCTGACCAAGTGGGCATGCCAACTACGTAATGGGCCAGGCACCTGACTCCTCCGCTGAGTCAGATGCTGGGGGCCTCGGAGGAACTCTGCAGGGTTCGCCAAATGGGGAACTCAACTGAACAGAGTGAATAAGCGCATGAATCTCTGTGTTTAAAGAGAAAGGCGCAGCAAGCGTGTTTCAACACCGTACTGAATTTCCTCATTCACTGGCGTATCCAGCACACGTGAGGAAAATCAGCCCACTCAAAGATTATAGAATCTTTACGAATGTATTAGGTGTCGCCCAGCCCGCAGCTCTACAGATGTCTGTTAGAGAGGCGCCGCGTGCTTACGCTCAAGAGAAGGCGATACTCTTAGTCGAGTGCGCTCTCACTCCCGGGGTACGCGGCTCACCCTGGCATAGAGAAGCGAGGGAGATGGCATCCACTATCCAGTGGGCCAACCTCAGAATGGATATGGCACTTCCCGTCTGCCGATCATAACAGAAAAGGAGCTGCTTAGAGTCGTAAGCTCTAATGCGGTCACAAGCGCCGAGCGCGAACAGGACACAGCAAGAAAGGGGCTGGGTCTGCCTCCTCCGTGGGCAGCGCTTGCAGGTTCACTACATAGTCTAAAGAAGCGCTGTAGGAACCTCGGGCACATAGGTGGGCCGGGGTCTCAGGAAAACGTGAGAGTGGACCGGCCCGAATTGCTGGCACACTTCGCTGACCGAAAATGCCTCCAGATACCCGACCCTCTTGACCGATGCCAACGCGACCAGCAGAGCTGTCTACCTGGACAGAAAACTTAAAGATACTGAGTCGAGTGGATCGAGCAGACCTCTCCTAAGAGAGATCTTCAAGTGGGTATGAGAGGGGGACAGGATTGATTTAATTAACCAGCGTCTCGCCCCTCTGAGAACTGGATGATGAGGCGATGCTTTCCCAGCGCGCCGCCATCCCCGCGTCCTCAGAGCGGGGATGATCGTAACGCCAACCCCTCAGTGCGAAGGGGACAGCCTTAGCTCAGCCAGCTGAAGGAGGAAAGCATCACACTGATCTGGCATGTCCGGGGTCTTTCTCGGAGAGAAGTACACCACACAGCGAATAGACTCCACTTCAGGGCGTAGGCATGCCTCGTAGAGGGTGCTCTAGCCTGAGTGACGGTGTTAACCACCGAACCGGTAAGTCACCTAAGTCCTCCACGCTCCATCTATGGACCTTACACGTGATTCCAGAGATCTGGGCGCGGGTGCCAGATGGTGCCTGTTCCAAAGAAGAAGGAGCTTCTTCAAAGGGATATGCCAGGGAGGGGCCGTCACGAGGAGAGAGCTGAAAACAGATCAGATTGAGCCAGAGGCGCAATAACAGACCTGGTCCTCGTCCTCCCTGACGTAACACAGTATCTGCGAGAAGGCTCACTGGAGAGAAATGCGTATTTACGCACGCCCAGGGGCCAGCTGTGTTAGCCAGCGCGCAGAGCGCACCTATAACAGCTGGACAGCCGGGGGTGGAGTCTCAGTTTTCCCGGGCGTGAACTGCCGTGAGAGCGCATCGGCTGCACAGTTGAGTTCGCCGGGGGAAAAAAATGGCACGCAGCGATTCCGCCGCGAATGACTCCGGAGGAGCAGACGGCGAGCGAGCTGAGACATGCGGCGAGAGCGGATACCCCCTGTGCGGTTGATATACGCCATCGTCGCCGTGCTGTCCGTCCTGACCAGCACGTGTTTCCCCTCTAGCACCGGTAAAAACAGTGCAGCGTGAGATACACTGCCAACAGCTCCAGGCAATTAATATGCCAATGCAACCAGGTTCCTTCCACGAACCCCCAGCTGCATGCCCGCAACACACGGCCCCCCAGCGCGTACTGGAAGCATCCGTCGAAACGACGACATGCCTGGACACTTGTTCTAGAGGCACACAGGCCTGTAGAAACCCAGGGTCCGTCCAGAGGCTGAGGGCACGGCGACACAGCGGAGTGACAGTCACCCGGTGCGTGCCCGCGTGCCATGCGCGTCTAGGGACCTGATCGGGAAGCCAATGCTGAAGCGGTCTCATATGGAACAGCCCGAGCGGCGTGAAGCGGCCACGGATGCCATATGCCCCAGGAGCCTCTGAAATGATATCAGTGGGACCACAGTTTTCCTGTCGAACTCTCTCAGACAGGTCAGCATCAGCCCAGCGCGCTTTTGAGGGAGGCGCGCCGTCATGGTGATCAAGTCCAGCTCCAAACCGAGAAAAAAGATGCTCTGCACAGGGGCGAGCCTACTCCTTTCTCGGTTGACCCGAAACCCCAACAGGTCGAGGTGCCGGAGCACCCAGTCCCTGTACATAATCAATTGATCCCGCGAGTGAGCTAAAAAGCCAGTCATCGAGATAATGGAGTATGCAGATGCCCGCGAGCCGAAGGGGCATTAGGGCATCCTCCGCGAGCTTCGTGAAAACCCGCGGAGACAGGGAGAGCCAGAAAGGGAGGACTTTGTACTATCATGCTTGACCCTCGCACGCAAACCGCAGCCGGTGGCGTGGGAAAATGTAGAATGAATGTACGTGTCCTTCAGGTCTATCGCTGCAGACCAATCCTGAGGACGGACGCACCGGGGGATGTGCTTCTGCATGAGCATTCTGAGCGGCTGCTTGTAAGGCAGCGGGTCAAAATGCGCAGAACTAGGATTGGTCATAACCCACTGCTCTTTTAGGGTACGATGAAGTACAGACTAAAAAGCCCATACCTCATCTCGGCTGGAGGGACCGGCTTGATTGCATCCTTCGCCAGGAGGACAGCAATCTCCTCGCACAAGAGAGGGGCGGACACAGGGCTGACACCTGGTGTAATACACGCCCGTGAACTTGGGGGACCGTTTAGCGAACTGAATCGCATAGCCGAGTCTGATTGTCCGAATGAGCCATCGCGACGGGCTGGGCAGCGCTAACCAGGCTGGCAGAGCCCACGCGAGTGACATCATCGGTGCAATCACTGACGCACCAGCGGTGGGGCAGCACGGGATGGGAGAGCTCACCCCGGGAGGCATGCGTCCCAAGGAAGAGCGGAAGTTTAAGAGGTTTAATCTTAACTTCGTCCCAAGAGCCCGCAGGGCGGCTAGGAGTGCGAGAGAAAGGAGCCCGTCCTCTGGCACTCACAGAGCCTGTGGCGAAGAGCACCGATCCTGCGAGCTGGAAGGCATAGCGTCCCATACTGGCAGTGTTCGGGCTATCACACCCAGAGAGAGGAAAAAATTGCTCTTAAAAATTTAGTAGCCATACGGCCTTTTTGTTAATGATATGGGTGTCCCTGGCCCTCCGCCAGGGAAAGAGCAAACATCCTTTTCTCCGAGTGGCCCGTCTCAGGGACGCTTCGCGGTCCGTACTGGACTTAGCGGCGCCCTGAGGCGGGGGGCGGGGATCGTCTGTGAGGTGCTCAACGCTGCCGCTTAACCAGTTGAACGGACAGGGCAGCGGAGCAGATTTTGGAGCCACAGACGAGCGCCCTCGGCGAGAAGCAGCCAAAGTGGACGAATCGACGGGGAGAGCGGTTTTTGAGCCCGCCGATCGCACTTGACTACTCTTTCACCGAAGTGAATTCCTGGGTGAACTCACCCCGGTGTCGCCGAACAGGCCAGCCTGGGATATGGGTGTGTTAAGAAAGCGAACTTTGTCAACGACACGCATATCTGCCAGGTTTAGCCAGAGGTGGCGTTCCTGGACCACTAGTGTGGTCATCGTCCTTCCCAGGGCACTCGCAGCCGACCTGGTGTTTTTAGAGCAAAGTCGGTTGCAGTGCGTAGTGCATGAAGCCTGGGTCGGAACCTTCCTCGTGCCGCTGCGCCAGCGCTTGGACTAGCCGTAGCAAGCAAAACGGAAGCAGCCTGGCCCGCAGCAGTGTAGGCTCTGGCCCTGAGGGACGCAGACAACCTACACGCTTTGGACGGGAGCCGAGGCTAACCACGCCAGGAAGGGACACCACGCGGGCAAGATTGACCGCGCTAGCACACTCGACCTGGGGTTTTGCCTCGTACCCCCTGGCTGCTCCGTCATCGAGGAAGGTGAGGGCGGAGCGCACGCAGACCGGGCAGAAAAAAGGTGCCCTCAGCGCTGCGTGAACTTACTGTGCACCTCCGGGAAGAAGGGGACGGGAGGCTTAGAGGGTTTCCCCTTCTTATCCTCCACGTAACACCCGTCTAATCGGTCCGGCGACGAAGCTGGGGGACAAGCCATCTCCAGCCTCGTCGCCGAAGCAGCCCGGGTTAGCACGGCCATCATATCAGATGCCATATCCGGAGCCTCGCTTACCACCCCTGAGGGAGGAAGCGGGTCCGAATTGTCATCGGAAAATGACAGCCCACCCTCCGATGCAGCGATGGACATCTGGTCCTCGGTGTCATCGAGTGAGAGGGCGACCCTCCCGAAGGATGGTGCGCTTCTCTCACTCGAAGCTTGGATGGAGCGCGCTGAGGAATGGGAGGTCCGCAAGCCCGAGGGCGGCGGATTGACCCCCACTGTGACCCTCAGATCTGCCCGAGTGCCAACCGCTATTTGCGGGGGACAACAGGGGTGGTTCGCCCTTTTGCAAGAGCGAACCGCGATCTTAGCTGCGCAACAGACATGCCATCGCAGTGATGGCATGCGCTGCCCGCGAGCACCGCATTAACATGCTGGTCCCCCAGACATGCAATACAGTGCTCGTGCCCATCATCCGTGGACAGGAAACCACCGCATCCAGAAACGCACGGTCGGAGCGACGTCTTTAAAAAGACGCGCTGCCCGACCGTGTTGCTCTTTTAGGAAATTTGCTTAAATTTATACGCACCGCTCTTGAAGTACCGGTCCAGCGAAACGCCCAGGGACAGGAGAAACCCAGCTCGACCACCGCTGCTCGCGTTGTTGCTCGCGCTGGAACCGGGAGAAATCAGCCTCTCAGAAGACGCCAGCTTTCTCTCACTCTCTCTCTCTCGAACAAAGTCGGAGGATGACAGCAAAACGTCTCTTTCAGACTGCACATGAGGCTTCTGAAGCGAAAAAGGTGTGGTTGTGTGGCACAGCGGGCATTCTTATTCACAAGCTGATTATGATTGCTGCCAGCTGTGCACGCTGACACCGCCAACTCATTGGCATTTCATTGGCCCGTTTAATTACTCTTCAGAATGATTGGCTTTCTGACGAAATCCCCATAGTGGAAGTTTCCACATAGCATTGTAGTTCCCCTCCCGCTGGGGAACAAAATGTTTTCATCATTGATAATAAGAATAAATGAATAGATTTCATTAACAAATAATAAAAAAAAAAAATATATATATATATATATATATATATATATACATATATATATATATATATATATATATATATATTATAAATGTATACATATATTTGCACAATAGTGATTGAGAATACCCGTAATTTCTTACTGACCATAAAAATTATTTTGGACATTATTATAGTTCAACATACATTATTTTCATTCATTTCTTTTCTTTTCGGCTTAGTCCCTTTATTAATCAGGAGTCGCCACAGCGGAATGAACCGCCAACTTATCCAGCATATGTTTTACGCAGCGGATACCCTCCCAGCTGCAACCCATCACTGGGAAACACCCATACACTCTCATTCACATGCATACACTATGGACAATTTAGCTTACCCAACCCAATTCACCTATAGCGCATGTCTTTGGACTTGTGGGGGAAACCGGAGCACCCGGAGGAAACCCACGCGAACACGGGGAGAACATGCAATCTCCACACAGAAATGCCAACTGACCCAGCCGAGGCTCGAACTAGCAACCTTCTTGCTGTGAGGCGACAGCGCTACCCACTGCGCCACCGCGCCGCCCCTACATACATTATTTGTACATTTTTATTTAAGATACATTTAGTTCCAAAATAATTATTTGCTTGTATTATTTTTAATATCAGTCCAAGTGTCATAAAAACACAACGTCCACCTATTTTATTGCTCATATTTTCATTCTTCTAGCTTAATATGAAGAACCTTCCACAAATGCGTTGCCACATATCCTATAAAAAAAAAAACCGAGACATCCTAGATAAGCTGTTTCAACATTTTCATATTCCCTGTGTTAATTTTGGACCCAGGATGTGAATTAATGTGTGAAGAGCTGACATGCTTGTCAACCCCCTGCTGTGCACTTTCCTCCATCACACAAAACAGAGAAAAACAGAATGTCAGAGGATTCTCAGTCTCTGTTTATTTCAAAATATTCCAAAAAATAAAGCAATCGGTCCACATTCCATTTAGAAAAATGTTTTTTTTTCATCCCATGGCAAACTCTCCAGCTGAAATTATGCTAGTGATGACCAGTCCATTTGTGTCTGGAAATGAGAGACAGCTTGGTACTTCACTCAGACGTTTCCAAACATTCTCCCAAAAAGCACAATATGAGCAATCCTCTTATGTGCGTCTTTGTGTAATCGTGTATCATCCAAGATTTTAAGTTATACACATGAATGGATTCTATTTACATGTACAGTACATATACATATAAAACTAATGAACAAGATTTCAGTTACACAGCATGGCATAGAAAAGGGTGATCGGCTTATACTTTATCAATATAATTTTCAATATAACTATCTGTAATACTCATCTCCGTCTCAGTCTTCAGGTCATGACTACGTAAAAGAAAGCCCCTACTTAACTATTATAAGTGATATACATAATCATCGCTTTTATAAAAACAAACATAACTAAAGGTCGTCATGCTTTTCACAGTTAAAACTGCATATCGTAGTGCACCTTATTAAAAGTACAATGCATTTGATATGAAAAACAAAAACAAAACAAAACATAGAGAGCCAAAGATGACATAAATAACAAACCCTTGAGTTTAGGGTGCTAATTTTAGGTCTTTACATTTCCCCGTACAGAGACAAAATTGATAAAAGCATCTGAAATGCCTTGACATATTTTGGCACACATCAATATTTGGCATTTTGAGATATCGATATACATATACATATATATATATATATATATATATATGTATGTATGTATATATAGAAGTTCATTTATTCATATACAGATCCGTACCATCTAAATAGTGAAATGCAGAAGGTAAAATATTCTTTAAAGTTTTTTTTTCTTTTTTAATTAAAAGACAGAATTATAAAACTACTGCTTGCATTGTCCATAGGCCAGAAAACGGATCTGAACACAGTGATTCAAAAAAATAAACATCACAACAAAACAAACCAGTGAGGAGGAGAAACAAATCTACTTAAATCATTTCAGGTTTTTTTCCAATCATTTAGCATTTGCATGATAACATTAACATCAAATGAACAAAAGTGTAATTATATACATAATTTATTATACATATCTCATATAATAAGAAATTATTCTAGTCAAACATTTGATTTAATATATTTAGCATGTAGACCAAGTAAACAAAATCACATTTGACGCAGATGATTTGTGTGCTTGAGTTCTTGAGAATCCAAAAACACTTTGCAATGGAAACAGGAGTGGAGTTTTTTTTCCCAGTGGGAATGGTTTTCAAAGTTTAACATTGTTCCTCAGTGCAGCATTGTGATGTCATCACTTACAATGTGGAAAAAAAGCCGATGAAAACTGGAGCCAAGTGATTATGCGAGCGAGTACATGAGGTCATATTATGTGTGCGTATTCAAGTGGCAAAACGAGAACTTGGAAATGCAAAAATACACAACTTTATAGATGTGTAGCTACACAAAGTTGAAGTTGTCTGCATATGCACACACGGCGATGTGCCTGTATAACTTTTGTACGTATGTTTTTGCAAATGTTGCTTGTACACGTGACACGCTGGTCAAAATATGATTGCACTGAACAGTAAACGTGTTAAAGTGTGTATATGGATCTGACATCCTGTGTATAGATGTTGTGATTCATTGAATATGGAATAATTAACTATTATTATGTATATATTTATATATATATATTTATAGTGTCTGTGTGTAAGAATATGTACACGTATGAAAGTGGGGGTACAGCATGCTTGCACCAGTGTGTGTTTGTGTGTGTGTGTGTGTGTGTGTGTGTAAGGCACTCAGGACAGCTCGCTCACACTCAGAGGCATTGCCATGCCAGGTCTCAGGTACGGCACAGCATGGACGGCTTTAGAGAAGTCTGGAGTCAGCACTCGCCCGTTCTCCCCTGTACTGCCCGTTATAGACAACCTGGCCTTACTGCGCATAGCATCTGTGAACGTCATCTGTTCCCAAACACACACCCACACAGCCATTCGCATACACACCAAGAGAGAGAGAGGGAGAGAAAACATAGAAACGTTCGTTAATGTTGTATAGTGGATGATGCATCTATATAAACTGTAGATGTTTATGAGGAGCTGATGGGGTGGAGAATGATTGACAGCTAATGGGTCTCGTACTAAGATGACAGAGATTTGTAATCAAAGCAAGCGGTGCAGCCGATTCACAAAACAACCACAAGCGTCAATGAAGGTAAACAAACGGAAAATGAAGGAACTGCTGTTGAACAAAATGAGCTGTGGAAATTTATTCCATACGTTTTACCCTCCCTCTGTTTCTCATTTCTCTTCCTTTTCTTTAATCTTCATTCGATGTGAATATAGGGTCAGTTTAACACAACGTGTAAAATAATTGCTTGTGTGTTTTTTTTTTTTTTTAAAGAGGTCCTATCATGAAAAATCGAATTGTCTTTTTTGTTATATTTGGGTCATAATTTTGTTATTTTGACAATATAGCTGTCTGTATGTCAGTAATAGTGATGTCTCATCTATGTTAAAAAACCTTTAATTCCAGTTAAAAGAAATAAAGAGCAATCATTAGATCTTAACATCAGTGACATGATTTATTTTAAAACATTTGTTCAGTAAAAAGTAGCGAATATATGTTATTTGTTCAGATTACATTTTTTGGATATATGCCTAGTAAGAAGTACTTATCATTGTCATACAATGACTGATCCACTCTGATGTGATTACAGATTCATTCATAGCAAGGCACAACTAGTAAAAACTCCACTAGTTACTTGCTTTAAATTGTTTTAAACAAAGATGGTGATAAAAAACTGAGTACTGTAACTTTAAGTAAACAAATAATTAAAGTTTTTGTTAAAAATAGAAGAAATAAATAAGCAAAAACTTTCCACTTAATTTTAAGGGTCAGAGAGAGAGTGGAAAACATATGTTAAACTAAATTACAGCCTAAAGGTCAATTCACACAAACTACAGCATGTCATTTCTCAGACTTTAAAACAAGCTCCAACAGAAACCAAACATGGCTAACTCACAGATTTACCTAAAACCAAAGTAAACCAAAGGAGCTTGAATGTGCCTTAAAACTAACTCTTATCGGTTGACCGCAGGGAAAAACAAAGGCAAATTATTATATAAAAATTATGATATGACCCCTTTAAATCTTAAACAAATGCATGTCAGAGTGATGCCCGCAGAGTTGTGCAGTGGCGATGAAGCGCTTGGTGTACGATAAAAAAAATGAGAAAATGAAAACTAAACAGTGAACAAACAACAAAAATAAAACCTCTGCCGTTCCTACCCCACTAGATCTTAACACTCTCCAGCCCATAAACGTTGTACCCTTCCTTATAAGTAGCAAAATTCTGAGAATTCTGCGAGGAAGAGGAGGGATTTAGAGCCTGAGTCTTGGCAACCTTCATGCGTTTGGCCTCTGCGCGCGACTTGTAGCAGAACTCCACCAGAGCGACCAGCATGGCCAACCCGAGGCCGCCAACCAGGATGTAGAAGACGCCCGCAACGTTACTCAGGCTGAGGGCGCTAGTCTTCTCCTGCAGGGGGTGAAGGTCAAAGGTCAAAGATAAGGGAGAGAAAGGATGACAGTATGCCAAAACCACTTACAGTATTATCACTATACTGTATATATATATTTAACACATTACGACTTTACAGATAACTGTTCAACAGACTAGAAAAATAGTACAGTATTATTAAATATGTATATATACTATATATATGAACGTCTAACAGTACTTCACACAGAATACACAGACGGCTACAAAAATACAACAGGACAGTGCGGTGCAGTGTGTGCACATAAAGAAGGAAAAAAGACGCCACCTACAGAATTGCAATTAAAGACAGCTGAAGTAAAAGGCAAAAAATACAAACAACATTTACAGCATTGGTGAAGGGAGAAGGAGAGACCGCATGGGGAGAGAGAAAGAGAGATAGGAGGGAGAAAGAGAGAGCGTAAGAAAGATATAAAATAAAATGGAACAGGACAAGTTGTCAATAAAGCACACAGAAATACAAAGGAGCACAAGGAAATTCTGAGCCTATACAGGTATGGTGTTTGCATGTGTGAGGGGAATGTGGATCAAGTACAGAGTAAATGATGTCTTTGCTAGTGTATGTGTCTTGCATGCATTACTGCGTGTTTATATCACATCCCTGTTTGTATAGGCATCATTGATTGTATACACAGGTCAGGCTCTGATTCATGCGGTGGTAAATCTGTGTAGGGGGCTTGCTTTGACACACACACACACACACACACACACACACACACATCAACATAAGCTGTAATTCTTTTTTGCACAAGCTTCCTTTCGTATTGCTCTCATACTCTTTTCCTCTCCAATACACGACACACACATACACACTAGTCTGCTAATGCTTGGGTATGTATCGCCCAAACTGAAACAGTTTTTTTTTTACAGATTTTCATGCATACGCACATACACATTCTAGCCCTGCCAGACACACACACACACACACTCACTCACTCACTCTCACACACGCTCCCTGCAGTGACTGACCTTACTTCCAGAGTCCTTGGCTCCACATTCTCCCTTATCGTACCACCATTTGTTTTTCAGCTTGTCTAAGATGCCTTGCTCACTGAGTTTCAATACTGCAAGGTTTACTGGCGTTCTTCGCGTATGGGAAATAACATAAATAACATTACCAATGTTATTTTATGTTATTGTCAGTAACATTTGCACTCGCTAACAGCGCTGGTCATGATTCAGCCCTGAGCGTGGTGGCGATCGACAGTCTGCGCTCCATTTGGCAGTCGGCAAACGCGGCTTTGCCGTGCCAGATGTGCACAGACTCATCGCCGCGAGCAGGAAGCAGAAACAGTGCCCGCCAACGAACCGTATACCTCTGAGAATCTGTGTTTTTTTTAGGTTGTCTGCATTTCAATCCGGAACAGATGTGTCAACAAACTGGCCAATTGATGGCAGATTTGTAGGCATTGGGCTTGTTTCCTGGGTTCTCTGGTAGTACTTCCTGCTCATTTGCATTTTGTTCATTTCATTTTGTACCCACAATCCCGAGCACGGGTCTGACCTTTGACTCCCCGCCTCCGCTGCCGCACTCTCCTTTGTCGTACCACCATTTGTTTTTCAATTTATCCAGAAGCCCCTGCTCGTTCAGTTTTAGCACTGCAAGGTTTACCGCGTTTCTTAAACAAACGATAAAACATACTTGTCAGACAGCATGGAGGGGGGCGGGGCTGCAGTGGGCCACGCCCCCCAAAAGTCGCATAGAATAAATGGAACATTGGGTTAGACAATCCATCAATCAATAAGTCAGTCAAATCAATCAACCAATCAAAATTGTACTGAACAACCCATAAAAATGTAAGGTGGTCGAGCTGTAAGAGTTCTTTTTTTAAAACTCAAACTCTTGAGGCAGGAGGCTAGAACAGAGGAGGATCAGTGATAGTATCAGTTATTGCTCAAATGCACATACAGATCCTCGAATCAGTTAGCAGAGAACATTTGAAGCACTGAAGCAAACAAACCTGGTTAGAAGTATCAAGAAAGACAGCATGCATAGTTCAAACGGTGCATCATCAAATGCATTCATAATCAAGTTACTGTTCAGCCTCTGAATCATCAGCTTAAACATTCTGTAATGCTTATGG
The DNA here is from genome assembly GCA_903798115.1 of Danio jaintianensis. Lineage (NCBI taxonomy): Eukaryota > Metazoa > Chordata > Actinopteri > Cypriniformes > Danionidae > Danio > Danio jaintianensis. Next base: position 4,868,120 of record CAIGQV010019068.1, on the reverse strand, counting down.
CGACCATTCAATTCCAAGTGCCCAAACGCATGCATTGATTACTGCAGATTTTTTGTAAATAGCATTTGTCATAACAAAACAGTCTGGTTGCAAGAAGCCATTGCTTCAGTCATTAAGAACTGACATGCATTCAGTAAAACAGATGATAACGGCAAACGTGAGTAGAATTGGCTTGCATTGAACATAAGTATCATTAGTAAAAATATAATTTCCAATATTACACTACGCCACTATACTTTAGTTTAGAGAGAATAGAAAGCTATTTTTAGTTTGCCAATGTTTGCTTCACTGAAAACATAGCAGTTGATCATCAGCAAAACAGGTGAAAAAAAGGCTTCAGAACTTGTAGTCTGTTGGAAATAACACATCTGAAACCTTCTCTTCAATAATCTACTAAACTCCATGAGCAGACCTGGTATTTCCTGAAAAAGAACCACACGAACTAATCTATTTCGTTTAGGGCTGTGAAAAATTAGAATGGTAACACAAGCAATTAATTGAATTTTTTTTTTCACATATCAGAAAATCTAAACAAATTAAATCACAGGTAAATAATTTTTAGAGAGTTTAATTGCCACTCCCTTCACTTAATTCTAGAGACCAACCAATAATTGGTTTTACAGATTTACATTTGTTTTTGCAATTAATTAAGCATTACTATTAACTGGATTTAGGTTTTGTAATATCGGATCCACCGATAAAAGTTACACAGAACTGTTAGCCAGGTATCACATGTAAGACTTAGTCTGTAAAGTATATGATAATTAATACACCAGAGCTTCCCAAACTGTGGGTCTGGTGGGCCGCAGGGGGTCCATGGCCAATGGTAAATCAACAAAATTAAACAATTAAATTATGTTTAGTTTAATAGTCATGTTCTGTTAAGTTTCTTTGTTCTGCAAGTGTCTTGTCATCACTAAATATTCTTCATAAAAGCAGTATCTTTAGGTTCGGTCATAAAAATGGCAATGTGAACACTAAATGAACCAGGACCAAATGTATTGTTTTCTTTTTTTGGTCTGGACAATACAAACCAAGAGAAATGAACTGCATGTGTGAACATTGCTTCATTAAAAAAAGTACAGAAACAGGAGTATAGGAGTCTAATCTTTAAGTTAAATTCATGTCTATGTTGACATTATGTCTGATGTTTTTATATTCTATTGATTTGCTTTTTTGTTGTTTTTCTACTAAAACGTGCACTAGACTTGTTGGCCTTGGGTCTTTTGCGGAACATCACCCTTCAGTATAAATGTAGTTGTAGCAATTTCATTTCAGCGGTGTTCAAAACATGTATTTAATGCAAACGTTTAACATTAACTGTATTTTTAAAGCTTGTGTTAGAGATCGTCTTAAATAGTACGCAGTGTTTATTTTTTATTTTTTAGAAAGAATATAGCTAACCATTTTACCCTCACCAGGATATGATTTGTAGTTTTTATAGCAGTAAATAATGCAAATGGAAGCTTTCCAACTGCTAATATATATGATTATTATATATCCATAACAGTGATGTTTGGGGAGCTCTGTGTTACATTAGTTCATATTTGCAGATGCATAATAGCCACTAAATATACCTACAGTAACTAAATTTTTATATTTAATATTAACATGTTAAATATAAAACATTTAAATGAATTGTTTTCATATATTTGAATCCAACAGCCCTAAAAGGTAAATTCATCTCTTATCTTATAATGCTGCTCATTTTCTATCTTAATATAATATTTAATAATGTTAAGCTAGTTGTTCATTTGTTTGCTACTAAATTATTCTTCATTTTCTAAAGCGTCATTCCCAGAGTGCACCGGCTGCTAGGTCTCCTGCTTGTCAGCTGTCAGCTAGCATTTCTAAAGCCTTCACTATCTCTGCAGTTTCCTTGCTAAGTCTCTACCCTGCTGTTTTTGCCCATCTTGCTTAGGTTACCATTCTTCCCTACTCTCAGTTCTGCTATTACCTAGTTTACCTCATTTTAAAGAGGACCCCCGGCCTACATCAGGGTAGGTGGGATACTATAACAACATGGGCCATATTGTTATACTACTCCACCCACCTTAAAGCAGATCCCTTGGGTGTGGCGATGCCGTAGCCTTTAGAGTCAAGGTTCCCTCCGACCTTCATGGTGTCGCAGGGCTTGCGCTGCTCGATGTACTCATTCATAGTGGACTCCAGAAGGTAAGCGTATTTTCCTTTGGATTTCCGGACGCGCAACACGCCTTCCACTGTGTTTTTAACAAACACCGAAGGCTCTGCGCTCTTCATGTACTGCCACATCTTGTCAAAGAGAGCAATCTTAGATCTCTGGTTAAAGTGAAGAAAGAGACAAACAAAAAGAGGTTTAGATTGAAGCAAATGAGGTTTAGCAATGTCACTTCTCATTGTAAATATACAAAAAACAAATAAACAAAAACAAATCTCATATAATTAATTTATAGTCTGTCAAATCTGCAAAAGGGTATTTGTCAAACCTTTATGACTATGTGTTAATATCATTAAAATATCTCACAGTTTAATGACTTTTTCAGGAAATGCCAAGGTCAGTTAAAAATACATTTAAAAATGCATACTTAAAATGACCTGAATTCACTTTTTTATGTGATGAACGTGTTTTTTTTTTATTTTTATGAGGGGCAACATAATGAAGAAAAGCCTCACTTAGATTCTTTAAAAGAAAACCTTGAAAAGAACATTGGTATAATCTTTAATATATATATATTTAAATATAGACATTATAATTTGATATTGTCTTGAACTGACTAGGCTAGTTCAAATCTGCAAGATCAGTATTCATTCATTTTCTTTTCTTTTAGTCCCTTTATTAATCTGGGGTCACCACAGCGGAATGAACTGCTAACTTATCTAGCATATGTTTTACGCAGCGGATGCCCTTCCAGCCTTAACCCATCACTGGGGTCACTAGTTGTTCTAAGACTGTATGAGTTTCTTCTGATTAATACACACAGAAATAAAAATATATATGTTAGTAGCCAGAAAGTTGATATTAACCACTGAATTCCATGGTAGGGAAAATATATGGAGGGCAATGGTTACCATCAACTGTTTGGTTCACTAACGTATTAAAACATTTCACCTTTCCTGTTTAACAGAGGAAAGAAACTCATTGGAACAAGTGGAGGGTGAGTAAAGGATGACAGAATTTTCATTTTTGGGTGAACTCCCTTTATAATCCCTTTAAAGAAGATTATGTTAATACGCTTTACTTGATGCTTGATAGTTACACCACATGACATTTTTAGCCATAGCAGTTTATGACATGGACTAAAAAAGATGCATGGTGTGTCTGTATTACCTTCTACTATAGAGAAATTAAGCCAAAGTGTCAGAGAAATGCTCCCGATTATCTTTTTGCAGATGTAATCGCTTTAGCTTAGCCCATGTCTCATTTGTTTACACAGAGAGGGCATGTTTTTTAACCCAGTTATATTGTAAAAATGTAAAGAATAATGTCATCTACAATGATCCACTCACCCTAAAGAACTCTTTGGTGGAACCAGCATCCAGTGTCCCGTAGGCAATCTCAGTCTGTTTGGCCAGGTCTTCAGCACTTTCGATAGGGGACACCATTCTCTCCACAGTAAGAAAGGCAGCCAGGTTAGCCGTGTAGGAGGAAATGATGATGAGGGTGAAAAACCACCACACACCACCAACTATACGGCCAGACAAAGACCTACACACAGCAAACAGAGTCAACCACTCACAAACACTCAAATACTCCATTAACACAACCAGCATGTTGTTACTATAATATCTAAAGAAAGAAAGAAAGAAAGAAAGAAAGAAAGAAAGAAAGAAAGAAAGAAAGAAAGAAAGAAA
>CAIGQV010019068.1:4851008-4864276 GCA_903798115.1 Danio jaintianensis | reverse complement strand
AAAGAAAGAAAGAAAGAAAGAAAGAAAGAAAGAAAGAAAGAAAGAAACCCTTTCACTTAGAAGAAAATGGGGAATATGCAGCCGAAACACGGTACCACTCCAAGAGGGCAGGAAACGGCGACCTTGTGCACTTTACTTTTCCCAACCGGGTGAATACATGTTCACAAAAGAAATGTTCAACCAAAGGTTAAATCACGACTTTGATTAAACATTTCTTATCCTGTGTTAGTTCTTTCCTCTTAGCCATTGAACAATGAAGTCACAGTTACTTGTACATATATTTTTTCTAGACTATTTCACCATGGAAATGGATTTGAAGCAAGAACTGCAGGAGTGTGAACAAATACAAACCACGGCATCAGTGGGAAAATGTGTTGATGCACAAAGCCGAAAGCAAACCCCACACTGTAGCCCACTGCATGCACCAACCTTGGCGAAATATCGCATCCCTGCTGCATAAAAGCGCCCAGAGAAAACCACAGACTATTAAAGATGCCAAATTCGTTGGTAGATTCGCTAGGGCCCAGCTGCCCATCCTCAAACTCCTCAGTGTGCCACTCGTAAGGGCTGAAGCGGCTAACGAGGAAGAGCACAACGCTAACTCCGATGTAGGCAAACACAATGCACATCCAGATCTCATAAGCCAGTGGATCCAGGAAAGAGAAGACACCCGGCTTGGATTTCTGTGGTTTCTTGATCATGATAGATATGCCCAGACTCATGAATGGTTTCGAGAAGTCTATCACTTCCTCTCTGACCAGAGTGATGGTGAGAGGAGCGACAGCTATGTCTGCTTTCTGTCAACAGCGAAAAGAAGAGGAATTAGGTGAAGGAGACACAAAATGTAATTCTCATAAAGATAGTGTTCACTATTTCTTGATTGTGCACACTTGTGTAAGTGACTGTACGTCTACATTGATCTGTATACTTTTTAAAGCTTTATTTTCCCTCTGTTTTGGACTTTAATTCACATGGATACTGGTAAACTAAGCATCTCGAAGACATCCTCCTATATGGATACATTTGAAAACACTGTTTGCACATTGTAGTGTCAATTGTGAAAATGTAAGTATTCTATTTAAAATTATCATGCATGTTTAGTAATGGTGTAACACTATATGTTTTTTGTACCAAATTTTCAGTATTGGTCTTTTGGTTCAGTATGCATATGTACCCAACAAACATAGCATTGTTTTAACGGTGCTATATAATTAAAATGGGTATATACCTAGGCATAGCTGAGTAATATAGGTTCTGCACATCAAAATGACATATGGTGAGCCTCAAACACCATTGCTCCCTTATTCTCTTGAAAAACAGGTAAATCAGAACAAAACACGGACTCGGACAGTCCACACAGGATCATTAATATGCACGCCCCAGGCAGCATTTGATTGGCCACATTGTTTCCTAATAAGATTACAACATTGATATATATTTTTTCCTTATTTCTAAGTGTATTTAAGCTTACTATATATGTGGAACTCTTATTTTGAAAATGAGACCGGGATTTAAGAGCTCACAGGTAATGTAACCAGGCATCATCAGAACACAAAATTCGTGGGAGATGCATTATAAATTTATTCAGGCATAAGGTCTGTTTACCTGTATCTTTTGTTAGTTTAACATGCATATTGTGAAACTTGCTGAATAAAAGTGTTTACTGCACGTTTATGCATCGTGTCATATCACACAGCTCTTACTGTGATTTTCCTAGAGTGAAAGGATGCCAATAAACTTCAAAACTCATCTGTTTATGCAGAGATTGATCATTCCTGCCTCTGTTTTCATAATAAACACAAAAAGTCAACTCTATACGCAATCTTATCTATATGCACTTTTTGTTGAGAGTAATTATAATTAAGCCTATATTTCATCCATAACACAACTTAGGAGTAAATTCATTCTCAATTCATTCCCTCCTTCTAGCTAAAATAAACCACTTCAGTTGAAAAGATTGAAACAATAAATGACGCCATTTTAAACTGTATGCAGATTAATGTAGACGTTGCTCAAGTGTGTGTTTACTCCTCACCCCATACACCAGTTCCCCAACCATGCCGTTCCAGATCTTGGTCTCAGCATCTCGAGCGCCATACTTTCCATCAGCGACAATCCTCAGCTGATACTTAAACCCGCAATGCTTTGCAATCTCAGCGGCCAGGTCCACACAATATCCCTCATAACGTTCATTATCAGTGAACAACTCTGCATTCTTTTTCAGCATCACATACGGTGCCTCCTGCAACATGCAGGCAAATACATTGGTATATCCACAAATAGAGACTTCAGTTGCTCTTGGCATTGAACATCATCAAGTTTCTCTTACCAGGATTGTCGTCACAATAACCGTTTTATTTTCCATTCCCATGGTGTCATTAGGGAAAAGGTCAGACTTTGTCACTGCCATTTTGTCCATCTCGTTCCAGTAACCAATCTGAGAAAAAAAAGGTCCACACTCATAACATGGGAAGTAATAATAATAAACAGTTTATTCTAACAGGTGCCAAAAACTTTATATAGAACCATTCTTTTGGAGATTTGGTTTAGTTAACAGCCCATTACTGTCTGTATTTTTTTTCCAAAATGTGGATGGAACACTCTAAAAATATTCTGGCAGGGTTTTCTACATCATTATTCAGCGGTGGTGCTGTGGCACAGCTAAATCAACAGTGCCAAGAAAAAAAAGAAATGATGTTTGAACTTGGCTGTCTGCTTGTAGTCTGACTTGAATGTGATGAAAGAGAAAGGCTGCGCACAGTGAAATAAGGCAAATTCGATAAATTGTCAAAACCCTTTTATACTGTGTTGTTTCTACTGGTTGTACAAACCTGTTTCACAAATAGTGTAGTCTGATTCAATAATTTGTTCTTTGTTGAGTTTGTTCTTTGAAATGAAGAACAAAGTCTATAGAAGAATTCTTGAATGCAAAGTCTCAAAGCCATTCTTGAGCTCATAAGTTTAGAGCTGGGAAGATGTGAAAGTTTGAAACAAGTCCCTTATGCTCACAAGGCTGCATTAATTGGTTAACACGGTAATGTAGTAAAATATGATGATAATTTAAAATGACTTTTCTTTTTTAATATAAGCATTTTAAAATATAATCATTTATATTGTACATTGTTATAGCAATAATTAATATTGTTTATACAGACAACATATACCACAAAATGTACAATGTACATAGGCAATTACTAGAACAACAAACTTGGAATTGGAATTGAACAACACAATTGGAAACCATCAAAGTAGATTTACAAACCTGTATAATTATTTGTCCATATAATATAAAAGAAGACAGTATGTGACTCTCTTTTTAGATCGTTTGACTGATTCAAGCAATTTATTCATATGATAACTTCTTTGTGACATTCTTCAGTGTCATATGAATCTTCTGAATGTCTTTAATGTCACTTTAAATATGCCTTTGATATATAGAAAATTATTAATTATGAATATTAATTATTTAAAAAAATATTAATTACTTATTACTAATATTAAATAAACATTTTTAACAATTGTGTAGATAAAAACCTGCTCTGTTCTAATCAATGGAAATACAAATAATAAAATACAAAAAATATGAAAACTATCAAAAAGTATTGCTTTTCTTCAGTATTTAGTTAGCATATAATTATGACTAATAATTACTATACTAATGTTAAAGAAAGGGTGCAATAATCATAATGGATTAAATAAAAAACACAGAAATTTTAAATGCTATTGATTACAGATTTAGTAGAAATATTTCCCATCCCTATTAAGAGTGTTAATAAAAAAATCTTCTAGTCAGTGTTACCTTCACAGGGCCGCTGTTTTTCAGCTCCATGACATTGACTGTGTAATTCACCCTTCTGCCGTACTGATCAAACTGAATATTTCCAGTCAGTCCGTCCACACGCACCTGAACAAACGAACGTACACACAAAAATCATAATAAGTTCTTACACACAGTAAACAGCCATTGGTAATGTGTTGGCAGAGGACCTGTTTGAGAGCACGTTCAATCTCCACCCCCTGAGCCCACGGCACCGCAGGATTGGCCAGGCAGTCTCCGTTGTTGCCACGGCGACTGATGTCAATCCTTTGTTTATGCAGAAAGCGAAACGCCTCTGTCATCACTTGCACAGCATCATATGTGAGAGCGGAGGTGTACTGTGAAGTAAACAAATATGAAGAATAGCCTTTTTTTTTGGTGTATCATGATAGACATAATAATTAGGATTGTGTTCAAAAATGCAGCCAGCAGCATATTTTACTGCAGCATAATTTCAATATTTGCACTCGTTCACCCTGATTCTGCTGTCCGCTCCAGGATATTCCTTTTCCTCCAGAGCCTCCCAGCGCTGGTCAAATTTAGCAACAAGCGGGTCATCAAAATCCACAATCTGAAATCCAGATACATTCGCTCCTCCATACTGAATCTTGGACAAATCTCCATCGACAAAGCCCTGAAACACATACACAGACACAGACTTTTTAATAACACAGTTCATGTTGGACTGTGAGCTGCAGTTGTGTTGTTAGTATCACAAATTATTATTTTTGAACAATTAATAGGACAATAAATAATGGTCATAGAAAAATGAACTCTGTCATTATTTACTCATAATAGTAATGTTCAAAACCTTCACAATATTTTTTGTCCACATAACTAAAAGGAGATGCTTGACAGTATGTCCAAGCTGCACTGTAAAAATATTTGTGATTTTAACGGTAAAAAAACGTAAAAATGCTACAGTAAAAATCCATAACCTGAACACAAAACATTAGTGTATTAACAATATGAATAAAATACTGTTGTTTACCATAAAAATTTGAAATTGATTTTACGGTTTGTACTGTTGTTTAATGGTAAAATACTGACAAGTACAGCTGCTGCTTTTTTTTTTTTACCGTAAATTTTACAGATTTGTTTTTTTAACAGTGTGCACTTTTTCTACATAACAGCATATGAGCGAAGGGTGGTCAAAAGGAATTCTGAAACAAAATTTAGATATAATGTCAATTATTTTGGTCACACTTTACAGTAATGTTCACAATTATATAATGTTAACATTAGTTCACAATTATTACAGTGTTTATTCATTTTGGTTAACGTTAATAATGTTGTTCATTGTTAGTTCTTGGTTGTTAGTTGCATTGGCAAATTTGAACAAGTGTAACTTCGGTTTTTATTAAATGTTGAACTACGATTAATAAATGCTGTACAAGTATTGTTCATTCTTACTTAGTAAATACATTAACTTCTAATAAAACCTTATTGTGGGCCTCACGGTGGCGCAGTGGGTAGCACAATTGCCTCACAGCAAGAAGGTCGCTAGTTCGAGCCTCGGCTGAGTCAGTTGGCATTTCTGTGTGGAGTTTGCATGTTCTCCCCGTGTTGGCGTGGGTTTCCTCCGGGTGCTCCGGTTTCCCCCACAAGTCCAAAGACATGCGGTATAGGTGAATTGGGTAAGCTAAATTGTCAGTAGTGTATGAGTGTAAATGGGTGTGTATGGATGTTTCCCAGTGATGGGTTGTGGCTGGAAGGGCATCCGCTGCGTAAAACATATGCTGGATAAGTTGGCGGTTCATTCTGCTGTGGCGACCCCAGATTAATAAAGGGACTAAGCCGAAAAGAAAATGAATGAATGAATGAATAAAACCTTATTGTATAGTGTGATTTATTTACTTATTTTTAGTATTTGGACACTGCAGCGGTTATATAGGAAATTGAATTCATTCAGAAGTATAAAAAAGCTGGCAGACATTCAGGAAATTGCAATTTTTTTGTCCAAACCAAAATTGCAACCAGTTGTCCACTACACTCAGATGTTTCCTTATTATCATAGCTAAAATTATAACATTAATGTCATAATTCTTTTGAAATATAATTCATCTGGCTGATTATGAGTTGTTGTTTTTTACACGACGCTAGAGCAAAGTTACTTTTTTGAATTAAAAGTCAGAGTCAAGAATTAACAGGGATGTCAGCCAAAATGAACACAAACACCCTACAAATTTAAGATTATGCAGTTAAACATTTTTTTTAATTACTTTTATTAAGCAAAATGAATAATGATTATTATTACAATATTAAGTACATCAAACAACATTTATATTTTTGTCATAATACTGCAGCCATTCCCTATAATTGCCCCTTATTTTTAAATGTTTAATAATGTATAAACAATTTTAATCAGTTTGTTAATAACATTTTATTGGTTGCAATTTATTTGAATTTTCTGACAGATTGAAGTAACTGGTTAAATACCGTATATGTTTCACCAATAAATGACAACACAGATGGATTTAATTATAAAGCTAATTATAAAAATTGACCTTATTAGCATAGGAAAATGCCTCCAGAAATCAATTCCAGCTGTGCAATTATTGCCCTTAATGGAAAAGTTAATTTCTGAACTTGCTCAGAATATATATCACGCAAGACATATTACCATTTTTAATGAAAGAATTATTAATATTTAAATTTCTACAGACAAAAATTTCATTTGGAATAAGAAGACAATAAATAATGTTAATGTTTTCTTTAAATAACAGTAAAAAAAAAGAAACTTACAAAATTTGCAATGATGTAATGATATCCTTTTACATGTCGACCGATCGTAATCACCTGAGGAGAAGCAGACAAAAAAGTAATTCACAAGCGCAATATAATTACAGCATCACGTAATGAATGCTAAAGGTGTACGCAGTCCATCATCCCTTAACTACACCTCTGACCTTACACGTGTGGAGTAATGGGCTTTTAGTGCGCCATTCACCTGCTCCATAATGTCCTTGACCTTGTCCTGTTCACAGTCAAGGATGACTCTCCTCTCGTTCTTGTTCTCCAGGTCCTGAAAGAGTGAACGATATGCCTCGTCTTTCCACTCATCCTTCAGGTTTCCAACGTTTATGGCTGTTACCTGCCATTTCCTCTCTGCTGCTGTGTCCAGCACCGCCTGCAGGGTTGACAGACCTACATAGAGACAAACCGACTGATGTCTCACATCAAACGTCTTCATAAAATTCTTCTTCAATCTGCTCTAGCTTTAATTGCCCTTTTAACACCTCATTCACACTAACAGCAACTTTGTAGCTGCCTTTCACCCTGTGTCGCATCTGAAAGCATAGTTGGTGTTCCTCCCTTGAGGTTGCTTAGGTAATGTTTATGAATGTTTCGGGTATTCTTGCCGCTAAAAATAAACATTGTGAAGGGAAAACACTAAATATCAATGGAATAAAATAGTGCATAAAATACCTTAAGGTGGAGAATGTAGAATTGAAATTAAAATGGGTATTGCCGTCCAAATTCAAAATACTGGAGAGGTTTTTTTTCACACAGCCCCTCCTCCTCAGATTGATGCACATGCAGGTTGCCAGATTGACAACACTAACAGAAGCGAGCATACCTGACGATTGAGCCTTACAATGTAATATTTGCTAACTAAATACCACCTTATGTATACCACCTTATGTAACTCTGAATCTGAATCTCTTTTCGAATGTACATACATTGAGGCAGCTTTCATGACTGGAACGAAATAAGCGGTGTTTTCTGCAAAGGTAAACTGGGGTGCCGAAATATAATTGGGTAAACTGTCAGTGGGCATAGAGACCAAAACAAAGACAGATATTCCAACACGAAACTATATTTTCAAAGGAGAATAACTGGATTAAGCATTTTTCAGATAACAAGTATGCTAACTTAGCATGTTCTTAAAGATCTCCAAACATATTTTGGTATTGTTATGCTTTAGAAGAGTAAAAAACATACAAACAGCACCTAGATGAACCAGAAGTGTGCTCTGTCATTGCGGCTATTTATCTGTAGCAAACGCAGGCCTGTGTACAGCACAAAGAATACAACTGGGTGGTGTGGTGGAGGAGCAAAGAAAGGATTATGTGACCTCTACTGATGTTCAGCCAATAGTGATGTATTGGCTGTCTCTCATGAAAGTCGCTGTTTATTTGCATAAAGTTGATCAACTCTCGACTTTGTCGCATTGCTAGACATGCCCACATCCAGTCACCAATAGTCCAGAGATCAGCAGAAGTTGCTAGCTCTTTTAAATGAATTGTTGCTTTGTTGCTGCATGTCACTGTTAGTTTAAATTGGACTTAACTGCACTAAAACCTACCTTCACCACCTTGACTGCATCTTTTTAGAATAGTTCAATCTCATTTACAAATACTCTCTGTGTTTTAACCACTGTTCTACTTTAATCAACCACCACTCCAAATTACATCCAGAGACCTTGAAATATTACATAATGAAGCATTTGACCTAGGGCTGGGAAAAAGCAATTCTGGAACAAAATGTAACTTTTTTTATTTCTTATTTCAGATAATGCAGTTAGCTTCTCGAAAGTAACTTTCACTCCATGGATGCAAATACTGTTACAGATATATTTAAAAACAATATAAAATGAGAAATATTTTTTTTAGAAAAATGTAAACATTCAGTTTTAGACATGAGCTCTAAAGTAGTTCTTGACAGGTTTTGCATTGCTTTTTTACATTAACATGTTTACCGCCAATATTCTAAAAATGCTTCTACTTCAGTTTATTTCTCGTACTTGCGTTTTATTCCATTCTATTGTCTGTGTCTAATGTTTTTCAAAGCAAAAACGCATTCTGTAGACCTAGCGATATGTTCTTCATGGCCCTTAAAAGAGCATTTAAATATGTTTTTCATATCATATATCAATGGCATATATATTATCAGCACGTCAAATTTTAATGTTTGTAAATATATTTATTCAAAACATTGAATCTCTGATATAAAAATACATTTATGGCAAAACATTATTCATTCATACTTTTAATATTTTTTTAAACATACATTTATTCATCGATAAAATCTTAAAAATCACATTATTTTTCAGATTAGCTTTTTAATCAAATTATTATTATTATTATTCATTCATTCATTTTCTTTTCGGCTTAGTCCCTTTATTAATCTGGGGTCGCCACAGCGGAATGAACCGCCAACTTATCCAGCATATGTTTTACGCAGCGGATGCCCTTCCAGCCACAACCCATCACTGGGAAACACCCATACACTCCCATTCACACACATATACTACGGAAAATTTAGCCTACCCAATTCACCTACAGCGCATGTCTTTGGACTTGTGGGGAAAACCGGAGCACCCGGAGGAAACCCATGCAAACACAGGGAGAACATGCAAACTCCACACAGAAATGTCAACTGACCCAGCCGAGGCTCGAACCAGTGACCTTCTTGATGTGAGGCGACAGCGCTACTCACTGTGCCACCGCTTCGCCTATTATTATTATTATTATTATATTGATATTAGTCCCCATGGAAATCTACAAAGTGTTTTTGTGCCACCATCAAATATAAAATGAGAAAGTTTTAACTTTAAAATAAAATTTTAAATTTTAATTTTTAAAATAAAAAAGTAATACTAAAGTAATAGTATTGTGCAAGGTCATATCAAACGTCTTCATAAAATTTTTCATCATTTTGTTTTAGCTTTAATTACACTTCTAAAATGTAACTGCTTTAAAACCCCATGTTCACCAGCTTCACTGCGTCTTTTTAGATAAGATTGGATCTCAGCTACGACTTCTCTCTGTGTTTTAACCACTGTTCTACTTTAATCAACTTCTACTCCAAATTACACCCAGAGACCTTGATATTAGGAGTATTTTTATTGCACTAGAGGCCCCCTTGGGACACTTTTTCTCCTTCATTTATCAAGTCTTCTTCTCGTTCTCTTTATTTCAGCGTTCTCTCTTTTGGTCATTTGCCCTTTCGTACTCATCTTCTCTTTAGCTTCCCTCCTTCCTTGCACATCTCTCTCCCTCTCCCTCTCTCTGTGTCTCTCGGTTGATTTCATATCTAGGTCTGGGAGGAGAGATTTATTTTGCTGCCTCAAACCAGAGATGTAGCACATATAATGGACACTCAGCTAACATTCAGATAACATCGCCACAATAGCAGCAATTCTTAGACTGCTAAAAAGTTTTTAGCTAAGGACTCAGAGAATATTTCCAAGACAGAGTTATGATATTGTCAGGATTTTTACAATACTTGTTGTTATATGGAAATATGTATATATATTTCTCTGTTAACAGGGCGACATGGTGGCGCAGTGGGTAGCACGAACGCCTCACACCAAGAAGGTCAATGTTTCAAGCCTCGGCCGGGTCAGTTGGCATTTCTGTGTGGAATTTGCATGTTCTCCCCGTGTTCGCGTGGGTTTCCTCCGGGTGCTCCGGTTTCCCCCACAAGTCCAAAGACATGCGGTATAGGTGAATTGGGTAGGCTATATTGTCCGTAGTGTATGTGTGTGAATGTGAGTGTATGGGTGTTTCCCAGTGATGGGTTGCAGCTGGAAGGGCATCCACGACGTGAAACGTATGCTGGATGGGTTGGCGGTTCGCTGTGGTGACCCCAGATTAATAAAGGGACTAAGCTGAAAAGAAAATGAATGAATTTCTCCTTTAACATAAAAGAAAAAAAAAATTCCACAGGCAGATGAACCATTTTCTTTTTAGTAGATTCAAACATACCTGTCAACCCTCCATTTTTTTTCCTGGGATTCTCCCGTATTGTACCATTCCATCCTGCTATCATCGTGTTTAAATATTTTCCTGTATTTCTCTTGTATTTTTAATCTTCCTATACAAAATCCCACCTGGTTTAATTGATGTTTACCACATTTGCCTAAATGCCTAAGCTAAAATCTACACAGAGCTGATCTTCCCCATATGAGTAGGACTACTCATGAACCACCCTCAAATGTGATATACTGCAATGACAAGAGCTGTGCAAATGAATTATGTATTTTTTGAATATTTATATTGGCTTGAAAACACTATGAATGATTATGAAAATGGCTACATTCCGTCCCTTTCCATTAAAACCATGTGCCGTTGTCCTTCCTACGCATCCTTCAAACCAATCAAATCATGTACCGGTATGTGACTTTTGGAGGTGCTCCTTAATGATAAAGAGACACTGTTCCCCGAGCAGCTTCAGTACACACAATTTGAGGAGTGAAAGTGGACACTAGGGGACAGATTTAAAGGTTGCACCAGTAAAAGTCTTTTTTTCCTTATAACAGTACTGTTAGTGTTTACTAAAACCGTGCAGAGAAGAATAGCATTGAAAAGACATGGACACAGCTATTTTTGTGCCTGACTTTACTGAATATGCATTTGTTGGTTTTTCCAGGTCAGATGCAAATTTTATGGGCGGAGAGTATTTAAATTAATCATGCAACACCATTTACTAACATTTGCGGATTATGGGGATTTGCACTATTATTTAACGCCTAAGAAAGGCATGTATTAAATGTTGTGCTTGAGATGGCTGCTGTTGCCAGGTGGAGGCACTATAGAGAACAGAGATCACATGGTATAAGGTAGAAGAATTTTTCCACACATATTTATTTGTAATGCCAGAGGAACACATTGTCTGAACATATTGTTTGCCAAGCGATGACTTGGAACAAACAACTAGGGTCATGTAATACCAGTGCGATATCAGTTCCTACTATCTCACATAAATGCAGTAGGATCTCACTTACTGTGTGAGCTGTCCAGTTCCTAAGTCTTTCACCTTTTCATGTATAAGGTTTTTGTTCTTGTCTTGTGGTCACTTATATTAAGCTTGTCTATTTGGTGAATATGCCTGTTCTTTGGCTGCTTTCATTAAATAATACATTTTTATGAAGTAGTCTAATTTTCACATCACAAAGATTGATTATTTTTTACTCAAAAAAAATAACCCCCAAAATAACCCCCACCCCCCAACACACGTTTGTCTAGCCCCCCAACGAATGCCTGTCAAATGCTTGTAGAAAGATCTGTGCATTTGGTCTTAAAGTGACACCTCTGAAGAAAATGTGAGATTCATTCACTGCTCTTTACTGAACAACTACAGTAGCTTTAATCAGAATCAATGATTATTTAAATTATAAAGTGAAGAAAAAGTTAATGAAATTTGATAACTTTCCATTTCTGTATATTAAGCTATTATTTTTAATAGGCTAAACTGGCTAAAATTTATTTGCTTTTTTCTATTTTAGGCTATTTATTTTGTTGTTAGTTTTTTTTTTTACTATATTACTCAACTCTGTCAATTACTGTTGTGTATGTACAATAAAACTGCTCTGAATAAATTGATTAAGGGGTTTGGTGTCATTTGGGGATTGTTATCAATTTTAATTAATTTAAAATTAATGTTGGGTCTAAACTTTGTGCAAGGTTAGGGTTCCCTTATTTTCAAATCCCAATGTTGACAGGCATGGATTCAAAACCCGTCTGCAAACCTGAAAATATTAAAAGCAGACCAGCACAAGTCGAGATAAAATCTGCAAGTAGAATTGGCCATTAAAAAAATGAAACATTTCTTCAGGAAATTGAATGTACACATATAAAGCTCATACTAATTGATTACTTGATTTTATTTTGCCGCAAAATTGTAAAAAAAACTAAAAACAATGAAAATTCTCTATATTATTGCCCTCCTGTAGAATCAGTAATGTAAAAAAACTATAGTATTGTGTCCAAAAACCGCTGCAACAGTGACAAGTCACAAATAACATTTTGTTTCTGTTTTTGTGTTATCATATTTCACACATGGCAGTGCATTGCACAAAATATTTTGTGTTTGTGTTTTGTGTTTAATGCGGACAGATAAATTGCTTGTCAACAGAAACCTGTCATGTCACATCTGATTAGATATTGAGAGCCTGCAAGTAAATAACAGATGAAACTATGATTAAATAGTTAAAAATGGATATAAATAAAACAGCGTGAATGAGCAAGAGAGAGACTGTAATGTAATGTGCTTATCTCTAGCACTCCCACCTCACATGCTCTTTCTCCAAAAGGCATTTCACCTCAAAGTAATAGGACTATTGATTGAATTCTCTAGTGTGTGCGTGTG
This sequence comes from Danio jaintianensis, assembly GCA_903798115.1. Taxonomy (NCBI): domain Eukaryota; kingdom Metazoa; phylum Chordata; class Actinopteri; order Cypriniformes; family Danionidae; genus Danio; species Danio jaintianensis. Next base: position 4,851,363 of record CAIGQV010019068.1, on the reverse strand, counting down.
TTTACGTGTGTGTGCAAGCAGCTCTGAAAAAGCCTTGGCTGAGAATAAAAGATAAAGCATGCATTCATTTCTCAAAACAGAACGAGCAAGCGAGTGTTTACCTCTGTCGCTGTCATACAGATAGGCAAACTTCTCCCACTTGTAATATTCCACCAGGCTGATGAGAGGCCCTTTGATATCAGGCCTCATCTGCAGGACAAACTGGTTGAGTCCATCTGCTGGGAAACTGGGTGTGATGAAGGACACGTGCAGCGTCTCGCAGAATGACGTGATGGTGTTCACCGACTTCTTATCATAGAAGCCAAAGATAGCATACACTCCTCTGGAAAACTGGGAGCAAACTGAAAAAAAAAAA
>CAIGQV010019068.1:4794492-4850908 GCA_903798115.1 Danio jaintianensis | reverse complement strand
AATCTCGAGGTTGATGTCGAAGATGCAAAAATTTATGGAGACATCCTGCAAACATCACCAGAGACAAGTCTGTTGTTATGTTGATATGCTATTTATATAAAGGTCAAAAAAGTAAACAAGTTAATAAAATGTTCACAATGTGATTAATAGCAAGCATTTAAAAAATAGACAACATCAATTCATTCATTCATTCATTTTCTTTTTAGCTTAGTCCCTTTATTAATCTGGGGTTGCCACAGCGGAAGGAACCGCCAACTTATCCAGCATATGTTTTACGCAGCGGATGCCCTTCCAGCTCCAACCCATCACTGGGGAACATCCATACACACTTATTCACACACATACACTACGGACCATTTTAGCTTACCCAATTCACCTATACCGCATGTCTTTGGACTGTGGGGGAAACCGGAGCACCCGGAGGAAACCCACGCCAACACGGGGAGAACATGCAAACTCCACACAGAAATGCCAACTGACCCAGCCGAGGCTCAAACCAGCAACCTTCTTGCTGTGAGGCGATCGTGCTACCCACTGCGCCACCGTGACGCCCTAGACAACATCAATCAATATTTTATTCTGACTTAAAAGCAATGTTAATGCCAGTGGTAACCTATCATAACTTACCTAACTATTTTTAGCAATAAATGTAAATATTACTTAACATCCATATTATGGGTGGATGGTAAGGCTGGGCAACAGTGTGACCATAATGTTAGTATTTAATATAATTTTAGCAGAAATTAGCACTGTGCGTGGGTATTTTCAAGAAAAATGCTTTCCTAAAAGAATCCCGCTGCTTGGTCATATGTGCAATTCTGTGAGCCGAACGGTTAAAATAGATAAATGAAACCAAAAAAAGTGCTGCCATATTTATGGATGTGCAGGTGGCTTGCAAGACACAGGCAATATTGCTTATTCAATTTGCAATGTGAAGTGGAGGTAAGCAACAGCTTGCTAAATTGCAGGTAGTCTGATAGCTACAGATTTTTATGCCTTTTTTGAAGTTGGGACAGAGGCATGTTTAACACTGTCGCATCAACTTTCCTTTTAATACAATGTTTAATCATCTGGTAATTGATTATACAAATTGTTAAAGTTTTACAAGCAAATTGTTTTCAAAAGTTCATTATTATCCGTTTCTCCTTTTCATGATGGGCCATGCGGGCGGCACAGTGGCTCAGCTTAGCACTGCCGTCTCACCGCAAGAATGTTGCTGGTTTGAGTCCCGGTTGGGCGAGTTGGCATTTCTGTGTGGAGTTTGCATGTTCTCCCTGTGTTCGCGTGGGTTTCTTCCGGGTGCTCCGGTTTCGCTATAGGTCAATTGAATAAACAAAGTTGGTCATAGAGTATGAGTGCATGTGTGAATGTGAGAGTGTATGAGTGTATCCCAGTACTGGGTTGGGGATGGAAGGGCATCCGCTGCGTAAAACATATGGAATAGTTGGCGGTTCATTACACTGTGCCGATCCCTGATATATAAGGGACTAAGCCGCAGGAAAATGAATGAATAATGGACCATACATTTTTAATTGGACACAGATCAAATTGACACAGATTCACACATTCAATTGGTCAAATACATCCTTTCTGTGTCTAAACCAAGCTGCTGTAGCACATGCAGTATGAGACTTGATCTAACCATTACTATGAAAGACATTATCCTGATGGCAGTATATGGTTCATATTCTGTCAATATATGCCTCCATATTAATAATACTTTTTGCTCACATTTCTCACACCCATGCCATTTGCTCTGCTGTTCCCCGAACCATGACAGATGCTTACTTTTGAACTGAGACTGGGATCATCTCAATGTCTGTTTTCCCCAAAAACAAGCTGAAATATGGCCTCCTCTAAGCCCAGCACACATCGCCATTGTGTTCTTGATGATCTTTACTTGCAAAGACTGAGATGCTAATTTTATACCCAACCATGAAGCCCAAGTGAATCACCAATTCACCTCCTTATTGTCTGCTTCAAAACAGTCTAATTTGTATCCTATGACCTTTTCACTTTTAATTAGCCTCTGTCCCAACATTTTGGGAGTGTGTTGCAGGCATCAAAATTTGTTTATATTTCAAGAATACAATTAATTTGCTCACTGAAAACACTGGAAATCTTTTTTTTTGTACATTTGTCAATTAAATAAAAGTTAAAGAAATTTAGAAAATTGCATATTATTGATTTTATTGCATTTTTTTTAAAACTCCCAACATTTCTGGACTCCATGTTGTTTCATCATACATATAAATTGTCTCACAATCAGATAAAAATCATACAGCGTATCCCAGGCTGTAGATGATTTACAGTGCATCCGGAAAGTATTCATAGCGCTTCACTTTTTTTGTTACAGCCTTATTCCAAAATGGATTAAATTCATTTATTTCCTCAAACTTCTACACACAATACCCCATAATGTCAATGTGAAAAAATATTTTTTGAAATTGTTGCAAATTTATTAAAAATAAAAAAACCTGAAAAATCACATGTACATAAGTATATACTTTGTTGATGCACCTTTGGCAGCAATTACAGCCTCAAGTCTTTTTGAATATGATGCCACAAGCTTGGCACACCTGTCTTTGGGAATTTTTTGCCCATTCATCTTTGCAGTACCTCTCCAGCTCTATCAGGTTGGATGGGAAGCGAAGGTGTACAGCCATTTTCAGATCTCTCCAGAGATGTTCAATAGGATTTAGGTCTGGGCTCTGGCTGGGCCACTCAAGGACATTCACCGAGTTGTTGTGAAGCCACTCCATTGATATTTTGGCGGTGTGCTTTGGGTCATTGTCCTGCTGGAAGATGAACCGTCGCCCCAGTCTGAGGTCAAGAGCACTTTGAAGCAGGTTTTCATTAAGGATGTCTCTGTACATTGCTGCATTCATCTTTCCCTCTATCCTGACTAGTCTTCCAGTTCCTGCTGCTGAAAAACATCCCCACAGCATGATGTTGCCACCACCATGCTTCACTGTAGGGATGGTATTAGCCTGGTGATGAGCGGTGCCTGGTTTTCTTCAAACGTAACGCCTGGCATTCACTCCAAAGAGTTCAATTTTAGTGTCATCAGATCAGAGAAGTTTGTTTCAGATGCCTTTTAGCTAATTCCAGGCGGGCTGCTATGTGCCCTTTACTAAGGAGTGGCTTCCGTCTGGCCACTCTACCATACAGGCCTGATTGGTGGATTGCTGCACAGATGGTTGTTCTTCTGTAAGGTTCTCCTCTTTCCACAGAAGAACGCTGGAGCTCAGACAGAGTGACCATCGGGTTATTGATCACCTCCCTGACTAAGGACCTTTTCCCCCGATCATTCAGCTTAGATGGCCGGCCAGCTCTAGGAAGAGTCCTGGTGGTTCCAAACATCTTCCACTTACGGATGATGGAGGCCACTGTGCTCATTGGAACATTTAGAGCAGCAGAAATTTTTCTGTAACCTTCCCCAGCCTTGTGCCTCAAGACAATCCTGTCTCGGAGGTCTACAGACAATTCCTTTGTCTTCATGCTTGGTTTGTGCTTTGACATGTACTGTCAACCCTGGGACCTTATATAGACAGGTGTATGCCTTTTCAAATCATGTCCAATCAACTGAATTTACCACAGGTGAACTCCAATTAAGCTGCTGAAACATCTCAAGAATGATCAGTGGAAACCTGAAACCTGTACCTGAGCTCAATTTAGAGCTTCACGGCAAAGGCTGTGAATACTTATGTACCTGTGATTTTTCAGGTTTTTTATTTTTAATAAATTTGCAACAATTTCAAAAACAAAATGAATTTAATCCATTTTGAAATAAGGCTGTAACATAAACAAATGTGGAAAAAGTGAAGCACTATGAATACTTTCCGGATGCACTGTACAATAGTTTTCTTGTGTTGCCTGTTTGTTACCATGGTTACCATTTGTGTCCACCTGTTCCCTGTTAGTTTACTTAATTAGTCCTGTGTATTTATACTCCCTGTTTAGTTTAGTTCAGTTCACTGTGGATTGTTGTCATTATTAAGTGTGGTTTTTGTGTTGTTTACCAGAAAGTCTCCTGTGTATTTCTGTGTATTCAAGTTTGAGATATAATTCCTGAGTCTTTTATGTTGCCACCACCACTAGCGTGACGTGCTTGCCAATTAGGGCTTAAAAGAACTTTTTGGCATAAAAATCAATCATTGTGACCCATACAATGTATTCTGGTCTATAGCCAAAAATATACCTGTGTAACATAAGACTGGGTTTGTGGTCCAGGGTCAAATATTGCTCCCCGGGCGCCGCAGCATGGCTGCCCACTGCTCCGGGTGTGTGTTCACGGTATGTGTGTGTTCACTAACTGTGTGTGTGCACTTGGATGGGTTAAATGCAGAGCACAAATTCCAAGTATGGGACACCATACTTGGCCACACTACACTTCACTTCACTTCACTTCACTTCACTTCACTTCACTTAATATGTATCCGAGAGCAAGTGCCTGACTGTCCTCTTTGTGTGACAGTCTTAGTAGCCAAATGAGTGTGAGCACATCTTTGTTCTCTTAAAACAGCATTGTCCAACACATAGTCTATGTTTATAAGACAGTTAATAAATAGTTATACTGTGTGCTGCACACTATTGAGAATATTGAGCTGACTGAAATTAAATTGCAAATCAGATCACAATATCTGTCCAAAAAATCGCAAATAGATACATTCCCAAAAAATCACATCTTATTATGGCAACCAACATTTAATGTTAAAAGGTAAGCATTGTCCTGTAAGCATTAGTCCTGCCCACTACTAGCCCAATTTTTTTTTTAAATGATACAAATATGTATGATATTGCACAGCCTTATTCTAATTAAATTATTGCGTGGATGGAAAGAAAATAGCAAAATTGTGCAGCCCCGAGAATTAATAAATAAATTTAAAAAAATCACATATAACTTCATAATATTAAGGATTCATAATATGCATACCAGCCCTTTTTAGAGTAAAAAAACCCCCAGCAAAACAAATTTAGTACCAGCGGCTTCTATTGAAGAAAAAAGTCACCTGTATCTTGGAATCGGATTGTCTAAGGGTGAGACAATAACAACAAATATATTTATTTTTAGGTGAACTATTCCTTCTACACAAATGCAAATTTTTAGAATATTGAAAAGGCTAAGCTCCTTGTAACTGGTGTGAGGTTTGTATTTTTATTGTAAAGAAATGGGGGCTGAAGAGCAGAATCAGTGCCTGAAGCTGCACTGGATGACAGAGAGTATTGAGTTTAATCTGATCTGAGAATGTGTGACTGAGCATTGGAGAGAGAGAAATGGATTAGACACTGATAACGCCCACTTCTAAGCCAGCCTGGCTTTTTAAGCACAATAAATCTATGCAAACATGATATAGACACTAACTCAAACCACTGCCAACGACCTAATGTATTTAGTCTTTAGTGTCTCTTACTTTGACAGAAGCCACTAAATGATATACACTCCGACCAATGAGACAGAAATAAATTGAAGAATGAAGTATGTTTACTTTGATCTTTGAAGGTTCGGTTTCAGGTGGACTAAAGCAATAATTCATCTTTTGAAAATGTCATGTCAACTGCAGTTAAGTCCACATGAAATAGTACCACTCAGACTAATAGACTTTTAATGCTATTGTAACTATAGGCTTACCCAGCATGTTATTCGGACAAAATTTGCATATGTGTTGCATGGTTGCTTTTTAACTTTATAAAATTACTCATTTTAATGTATTTAGAATATCATACTTTATTTTAATCTTGCTGTTATTTTATGTGACTGCTACCATGACAGGTCTGCATTCCGCAAAAGCATCGTAAATAGGGAAGACCCAAAAGGAAAATTCTTTACCGAAATTCTGGATGCACTTGAGCGAAAACTGAAACAAAATGCTTTGTAATCATTATTTATTATTTTATTAAATAATATAAATTTTTAATTTAACTCAATAACTTAGATTATAATAACTTCAAAAGCCAAAAACATTTTATTGAGTAGGTGTAATTTTACCAATGTTGCCATTACAGAACAGTAGTGCTTTTTTCTGAAGTTTATACTACATAGAACTATTCTGTCAGCTTGTTATTTGAGTGGGTTTTGCTTTTCCAGTGAGCATGTGCGGTTCATGCATAGATAAACTATAAGGTCATGAGCAGAATACCCACAGAGAGGAATGTTGAGATACTTCGAATTTTGACCAACAGCAAACTGGCCTTTGCATGGCGCAATGAAATGAATGGGTATCATAGCGCAGTGCTTTCCATGTCCAGCATGAAAGCCCCTACATTCTGTGCAGTGGCTACAGCTAGAGTGAGAGTGAAACCAGTGCAATGAACTCAACTGTGCAGTGCAGCTCGGCATAAACTTTTTCGGCTTTTACTTTCGGACGTTTTTTATCCTTTTGCTGAAAAACAAAAAAGTAATTTTCGGCTGATCATTTTTGAAGATTTGGTGCATCCCTAATTGTAAATCTAAGTAGATTATAAAAATTATTGTGTGGCTGATATTAATATTACATCCTGTTTCCCAAAAGCATCTTGAGTCTTAAGTAGCACTTGAAAATCATCATAGATCTATGAGTACTCTACCATAATCACTAATGCCTTAAGTAAGGCATCATTAGAAGACAAAGATATGAGGTCACATGAGATGACAATAATTGGATAAAATGTTCAGTATATGACATGTATGGATATATTTCAGCACACAGAACGAATTCTCCAATGATCATGTTATGTGCGATTTTGGTAAATCACAATGATCATTATAACCTTGCACATACAGAATGTACTTAAGGGCCAAGATACATCATTATCAGCAATACTCAGCCCAGGTTCTTAATTAGATTTTATTGTTAACAGGGCTTCCCAGTAAATAAATCAAAGTGTCAAAGTACAAAGATTGCAGAGATACAGAGAAAGTTTCCTGTTACTTTCAGAATATTCAAATATTTATTGTGTCATGTATTTTTGGACACATACTCAAGTTGCTTATATATATATATATATATATATATCTATATATATATATATTTATATATATACTATAACACTATTTCATTTCAACAACAGGTATCTACTTCCGAATGTCTAATTTAAGACATTCTTAAATACAGAAGAATCTTGAATACATATACAATAATGTACAATTTAATTCTAATCAATAATCTAAAATTAGAGTGACATGTCTTTGAATGTGTCATGTCGAATGATGATAACTCTGAGAATGCAGTGTAGGGTAAAATATATGATCACGTGTATACAGTATACCCGGTTTTTATGTTCTACTTTGCAAATGTAATTCCATGTGTACATGTACAATAATGTGCTTATTTAACCATAAAGCAGATTCAACTTGTGTTCGCACAGAGTAATCTGCACACAGTCTGCATGAAGTCAGAAAGCTAAATATGAGCGTTTGATCAGCAGTCACACGGAACAGTAGAGCGAGCTGCTGAGTCTGAGTTGGCACTGCCGCACATCAGGGCTTATGGGATACAACTGTGTGTGAATGGGGCCGCACACATGCATGCACTGGGGATTCATTTGTGTGTCAATTGCTCTAGCTGTCTAAACGTGCTGTCAGTACAGTAGGGAATTTCAGTATGGTAATTTGCATGCCATATTCATACTGGGAATCGTGACCAGGAAACAGTGTTCTTCTGGCATATTCTTGCTGTATTGAGGATACCGTGGGATGAGTAATAATTGCAGATATTTCTAACAAATGCATGTGTATTACACTCTATAATGAGTGTTCTTTACATGCCCTTCATACATAAAACCAGTTCTAGGAAAACAAATCCTCCAGAAGAACTGTTTCAGATAAAATGTTACTTTATGTTTGAATTTTTTTTTTTCTGTAATCTGTAACTCTCACTTCAATATTATATTTAATGGAGGTCAACATACTTTCAACACATGCTTGATTTCCTTTCTAAAATGTCTAAACATAAATATTTAAGAGATTTTGTTTTTTGGTGATTCAAAATTTTATTATTATTTTTTTGCTAATTGTTCAGCTACCAGCACTTTGCGAGTAATAAAATAAAATAAATTAAAATAAAATAAAATATATAAAATAAAATAAAACCAGTGGCTGCTAATGGTACATTGGGGTCTTATGAGGTGAAATGATCATGCATATTTTTATTACCTTTAATCCACAGCCTTGGCAAACAGTCCTGAGCATGTTCATGATTATCTGAAGCATGAGTTTCCTGAACTTACATGAGCTGATATTGCTAGTGCACAATGGAGAGGGAAGGTGTGTGTGTTGTATTATTCATAAAAATGGTTGTTGTGTTTATCCTGCATGCTGCTGTCAATATAAAATGTTATAAACAAACAACATCAGTTGTTGTAATTTTGTGTAATTTTGTGACCTCCATAAAAGTTACATGTGTTCTCAGGAGTCACAGAAGCCAAAAATATCTCTCTCTGTTTTTTGGCTGAATTGTGAGTAAGAAAATGTGTATTTATTTTGCATTTTTTACATCCTGCTCAGTGTTCTCTAGTGAAACAAAGATCATATAAGTGTACTATCACAAATAAATTTACAAGATCTGTCACAGGGGCAGTATCTTTTCAAAAAGACACTTTTTGGACCTAAACTAAAGGGTCCATATTGGTACCCAGAGATACCTATATTAGTACCTGAAGATTTCAAGTTTCTTTAAAATGGCCAACGGGAATGCAAAGTCTTGTAAATGTTGGGAAGGAGTCCCAAATGGCAGCTGCATTAGCCCTCTTTATGTTCGGGAACTCACCACCAATAGCAGGCGCAGCATGACGTATGTTGCTTTAAAGCAGTGTTTCTCAACCAGGTCCCTGGAGGACCACCAACACTGCATGTTTTGGATGTTTCCTTTGTCACACCTATTACAGGTCTTTCAGTCTCTGCTAATGAGCTAATGATCTGAATCAGGCGTGTTTGGTTAAGGAGACATGGAAAATGTGCAGCGCTGGTGGTCCTCCAGGAACATGGTTGAGAAACACTGCTATAAAGTATCAACATAGATCTTTTAGAAACAAAATGTGACTTTTGAAAAGGTACTGCCCCAGTGACAGCTCTCATACTTTAATTTCTAGACTATGCTAAACATTGTGCAAAAAAGGATTAAAATGATTTGACGTTCTAATGCTGTAATTCATTCATTCACACAGCGGAATGAACCGCCAACATATCCAGCATATGTTTTACGCAGCGGATGCCCTTTCAGCTGCAACCCAGTACTGGGAAACATCCATACACACTCATTCACACACATACACTACGGCTAATTTAGTTTATTCAATTCACCTATACCGCATGTCTTTGGACTGTGGGGGAAATCGGAGCATCCGGAGGAAACCCACGCCAACACGGGGACAACATGCAAACTCCACTAACACTGTAACATTACAATCTAAACACAAACAAAATGGCTCTTACAGAAAATAAATTCACCAAACTATTTCGATTATCCCATTATAACAGTCACTTTACTGAAATATGCTTTCTTGTACAGTTTTAAAATTCTACATATGCCACATTTAGTATCCAACAACATTCTTTTTGTAAAATGTTTATTTTAGTGTAGAATTTTTGAGCTCTGTCTGATTGGGTTGCATGTGCGCAACAACACTTGACACAGTATTAGGTTTGACAGAAACTCACATCCCGAAGGCTTATGTACCTCTGACAGCAGAATGGATATATTTTCATGAATTTGTAACATTTACAGATGTGCAGGAGAATATATCTGTAAAATGCAGTGTGGAAAACACCACTTCTCAAACACATTAAACAGTGCCACTAGCCTATCTGTTAGCATCACATGTACTATATCTGTCAAGTCTGTGTCCTCTGCTGTCTTTCAGATATGCTCATATCGGTTACTATTGTCCTACCATATCATTTATTTAAAAATATATATCGATATATCATACAAATTTGAATTAGTTTTTTCCTGCACATGTATTTTTTTTTGTCTCTCAGAGTGCTGGTAGCCATTGACTTACATTTTATAAATCATCACAGACCACAGTTTCAACCTAAAAAAAAAAAAAATCATATATATATATATATATATATATATATATATATATATATATATATATATATTCATTCATTCATTCATTTTCTTTTCGGCTTAGTCCCTTTATTAATCTGGGGTCGCCACAGCGGGATGAACCGCCAACTTATCCAGCATGTGTTTTTACGCAGCGGATGCCCTTCCAGCTGCAACCCATCACTGGGAAACATTCATACACACTCATTCACACACATACACTACGGACAATTTCACTTACCCAATTCACCTATACCGCATGTCTTTGGACTTGTGGGGGAAACCGGAGCACCCGGAGGAAACCCACGCGAACATGGGGAGAACATGCAAACTCCACACAGAAATGCCAACTGACCCAGCCGAGGCTCAAACCAGCGACCTTCTTGCTGTGAGGCGATCGTGCTACCCACTGCGCCACCGCGTCGCTATATATATATATATATATATATTAAATATACTTAAACAAAGGGATAGTTCACCTCAAAATGACATTTTTCTCACTATTTAATTTCCCTCAACTGTTTCAAACTTTTGAGTTTCTTTTTTCAAAGATGTTTTGAAGAAAGCTGAAATTTGTAACCATCAACTTCCATAGTAGAAAAAAACTAATACTATAGAAGTCAATTGTTACAGTTTCCAGCTTTCTTCAAAGTATATTCTGAAGAAAGTCAAACAGGTTTGGGACAAATGAAGGGAGAGTAAATAATAATGAAATTTCAGTTTCAGATAATGACATTAAACTATCCCTTTAATGTCCATTTAAAAAAGAAAAAGAAAAAAAAATCTTTATTTAGCACCAAAATGGGTTCTGCTATCAGCTAAGAATCAATATCTGATAAAAGTAAAGAGTCTATTGCATTAGTTCTAATGTACATAAAGAACATTTTGGTTGTCATTTTATGGATCATCAGAATAATGAGAGGGTCAACTGATTGGATCTGTCAGCTGTTATCGGCATAAACATTAAAGTCAATTGACAAGACGGCGTATCTGTCAATCAGTGCTAATCAGAAATCATGGCTGTTTCTCCCTTTAACCTTGAACGAGGCAGAGATGCACCTACATTAGCATTTGGTCCTGGGCATTAACATATCACTCCTACCACTGTCATTTAGAATTTGAATATGCAGATGTTGCTGACACTTTTTTTGACAGAAAATACGCTTTGCTAGAGCTTTAAAGTCTTTAAAGCTCAGACTGAATATTTAATGAACATTCACATATATATGCACACTTCAGTGTAAGAGTGATATAAATGGGAATTAGTCATACCGTACTTCCATTGGCTGAATAATACATCAGAAAGTTTCAGATTCAGATTTTATCTTCAGGATTCCATGAAAAGAATCTCAAAAGGGAAAGTGACATCATATAATTTATTTATTTATGTAATTTATTTGGGCTGCACGGTGGCACAGTGGGTAGCACGTTCACCTCACAGCAAGAAGGTCGCTGGTTTGAGCCTCGGCTGGGTCAGTTGCCGTTTCTGTGTGGGGTTTGCATGTTCTCCCCGTGTTCGCATGGGTTTCCTCCGGGTGCTCCAGTTTCCCCCACAAGTCCAAAAACATGTGGTATAGATGAATTGGGTAGGCTAAATTGTCCATAGTGTACGTGTGTGAATGAGTGTGTATGGATGTTTCCCAGTGATGGGCTGCAGCTGGAAGGGCATCCGCTGTGTAAAACATATGCTGGATAAGTTGGCGGTTCATTCCGCTGTGGCGACCCCAGATTAATAAAGGGACTAAGCCGAAAAGAAAATGAATGAATGAATGAATGTAATTTATTTTTGTGTGCACATATGTTGTCTTCAACTGCACCCGAGTAAATCGCATTTGAACATTTGAATCAGGCATTCATTAAAACAATGTCACATATCGAAAAATTAATATAGACATAGTCATTAATCAAAAGAAAAGTTATTGTGTGAACCATAAAACCAAATACCTTCATCTGAATCCAGCTGATGAAAAATATTTAATGCCATAATGCTGTTTTTTTGCATAAAACTATGCACACTTATTTGTTATTAATTTTGAGGATTTCTTTATTTATTTGCTTCATACAATCAATTTAACAGCTTTAGGTTTATGAGGGTTAGGATTCAACTAAACTGCATCTTCATTTTAGACAAATTTATGTTCTTATCCCCCCCACCCATGCTACAAATGCACTTCAGCTGCTCAGGTATTATCTCTGATTTGCCTTTTTTCAAAGAGACCAAAATTAGCATTTAAAATTAACTGAATAAAGCTCTCTACATGTGATGTGCAATGTCATGATCATTGACTGGTATGTGTTTGAATCAAAGACAGAAGCAGACTCTCAGAACCTGGATTCCCCACATTTGCATCTAGTCATTTACTGTCATAAAGGAATAGTTAACAAAAATAAAAATGACTTTTATAATGAAGGATAAAACACAAATTTCACATTCGCTGATATAAAACTTCTGTACTTGATTTTTTGATAAAATATTAGTAGCACATGCTAGTGCCTCACCATAAAGTCATGCTAACAACTTTGATCAGACAGTGGTTTTTTAATTTTTATTTAGATATACAGCAACCTTACAGGTGCAGGGCATGTCTATGACTAATCTATTTTTAAACTATTTTTAGGCATCTAGTTGATTTTCAACGGCAGCACAAATTTTGCCTTGTTTTAACTAAGACGTCAGTATAGAATACTGTTTATATCCATATTAATATCCATATGATAGTCTTTGTTTTCATTTCATCCAATCAGATAAATACAAATTCTATTTTGAAACTTGATGAATGCTAACTTAAACCTGATTATTCATAATAAATGAACTTGGTTGTAAAACATGCATGTAATGGCACATCAACTGAATTATATATTAGTGCGCCAATCATGAACAAATATCTGCTCATGTCGCAGCCTTTAATAAGTTCACCTCTTAATAACAAGTGACATCGTTGACCCTGCTACTTTCACATCTTCTCACTTTTGACTGATTGATGGCCTCATTCATCTTCTGACAACACACAATCATCTTTAACCTTCAAAAACATGCTTCCTCCATAATGATCAGGTTATCCTTGCAGGCGCACACACATTAATGACTTTAAAACAGCCCTTTTCTCTGCAGAGCAGCAGATCATCACGTCACATTCTTCATTCAAATGTCGACTGCCTTCTCAAGATTAACCAACACCTTTAAATGAAGTCCTGCTTTCTTGACCTTTCTCTCTCTTTCTTTCTCTCTCTCTCTCTCTCTTTCTCTCTCTCTCTCTCTCTCTCTCTTTTTCTTACTGTTCCTCAAGGTGATTGCAGATTGTTGGGATTGAAGGACTGTCAGTAAAGGAGAGAAAATGCTCAGTCACTCGTTTTTCATCCTGTCTTCAGCACTAAATCCTCCACACCCCCCTTCTGGACACGCTGATGTGAATACCTTTAATATAGCCCACTCACACACGAACAACACACACGCAATGCCTTTAACATGCTGGTGGTTGTGCATGTGAGAGAGACAGCCTCAGATAGCAGAAGCGACAGAGAGATCACATTATAAATGCTGATCACGTTATACATATGCCAGCAGAATTTGTCATTGCTTTTTATGTACCACATACACATATGGACACACACTCCCCCTCACACACACACACATATTAGGTTTCTGTTAATTGTGGGGACTTTCCATTGACTTCTATTTGTTTTTAAACTGATCAAACAATATTCTCTATCTTCGAACCAAATCCTATCCCAATTAAACAAACTGCATACAGAAAACCTGTTTGCATTTTTACACTTTCTGATAAATATAATTTACCATTTTTGGATTACCTTGTAGGGACCAAAGACACATCTCAGTTTATATATGTTTTTATGTGTGTGTGCATTAATATTTGAATGGAATCTGACATATATTTTCAGGATTCTCTGATGAATCATTGGAGTTTAGCATTTTCTTTATAAAAAAAATCTGTAGGAATGATAATTGATTTTACTGCCACTTTTGATCATCCTTGATGAATAGAAATATTATTTTCTCTAAAAAAGCCAATCACCAATCAACTAGTCTTTTATCACTCTAAAAGGTTATCTTTTTTAGTAATCACTAGCTAACAGTACACTATTCTTTTTGTTTATAACACAACTAGTATTTGCCAAATACATTTTAAGAAATATTGTTTTGAGTTGAACCTGTTAAAAGGATGAAATACTGTTTGAATTAAAAGCAACCTACTGAGTGATTCGTAGGGGCCATGAAAAAATCTCCATTTATTTGCCAGTTGCCTAGAGCTGTATTATTTCTGTGATGCAGAAGGTACTGTAGATGCAATTTAATCATAAAAACAGAATTAGTGTCTCAAGTGTCACAAAAATGTGCAAGTTTTAATTGAATAAATCATAGGTAGCACTGTACACCTAATCAAATCATAATGCTGACTAGTGTCGGCAGTTTTTTCATTAACTACACTCACATACAAAAGCATGTTTGTGCTTTTTCCAGCATCTGTTGTCTTACTATATGAGGGTATATAAAGACATGAACTTTATCTTCACTTCACCAACATTTCACCATCTTATGCAAAAAAAAAAAAGATTGTCATATCATGTACACGCATATTATGACTTGCAGTGTCAAAAAATGAACAATGAAACAAACTGTAAAAATAAAAGTTAGGTTTAACTTAAAAACTGACAAAAGTATATTACTCTATTTTTAGTTAAGCATGTTATATTAAGACATTAAGTACTTCTCAAATTAAAAATATGACAACCTAAAATAGTAATAATTACACATTTGATCTTCCATTGTTTTCATTTGAAATAAAATTGAATAAAATGAAATTTTGGGAAAAATTGAATTTCATAGAGATTCTATAAATGTATTTTTTGTTAATCCACGGGTTTTCAAACCCTGAGACCCAAAAAAATGGGTTGCCAGGATGGTTTAAAGAAAATATGCATTTATGTATGTATGTACACTTTTAACATTACAAACATAATATCCATAATATATTATAAAAACTAAACATAACAACAAAACCAGATGGCAGACAGCATATGTTCTTATGGCTTGACTTGATCACATGTAAAGTTTTTCGATTATTCAGACCAAGGGCAACAAATTATTGTAGATTTTTCTGCCACTTGGTTACTTTTCACATCCACACTGATTGATCTGGTCCCCACCAGTTGAAATTAGCCAAATTGCAGTCATGTGACATCCACATCACTTGTTGGCCAGATGTGTCATGAACTGCTTTTCGATTGGTCAGAATTAACGTTCATGAATATTCTTACGTCGAACTCTGGAAAGTAAACAAAGAGAGGAGAAAAACATGGTAGACAACACAACACTTGTTAGTATGGAGAGATGGTTGACTATTCGCCTGGTCATTGTAGTGTGCATCACTTCAGACAAACTATAGATTTTAAGAATGAAGCACAGATGCAGCTGGAAAACAATGTTTTAATGCACTGCAAATGGTGAAGGCGCATCACAAGTCACTTCAATTTGTCCGCAGGCTAAGGAACTATGTTGCTAAAGCACTGTCAACAAAAACCCATAATAGCCCTCAACCCATATTACACAGTGCAACTGGTAATGGCAGCTGGTTTAATCCAAAAATGTGCAGTACTCTTTGCAGTTGGGTCTGTTTGAGTTCAGATCATGTTAACTAACCACTCCAGGGTTTGATTAAAAGCGTACAAAGACCACCTCTTCAAGCAGGTCTTAGTACACTTGTTTGATCCACTTTTGGTGCGCTTTTAGTGTGATTACCCACATTAACTTTACCAAAAGAAAACAAACTCTAGCTCGATTCAACTGAACTAAATGAGGTAGGTGTGAAAGCACCCTAAAAAGAAATAGAAAGAAATCATCTCTAAAATTAGTTAAATTAAGTTCAAGTTTCAATGGACTGGTCATGTTTTTGAATACTAATGTTTATTTTAATCATTGAAATTGAGTCCAGAAGAATTTAAGAAAAATAAAATGTATTTCCTAGGGACCTAATTCAGACAAGTTGGCATTAAAGATAAAAATGATCCCAGAACCCTTTAATTAACCAATAAAAGTCAAGAAATTCATGGTGTGTACTGTGATATGTGCATCACAGTGGAGGGTTGTTGATGTAGGGTGATCGCATCTCATATCTGGCGGCACGCTGGAGGCAAACTACGCCTAGTCTTAACATTAATGTGTTATTCAATCTGACTATTGAAGAAAAGCTGCTGTGTTCCAGGAACACAAACTCTAACATCATGAAGGAATACATGTAAGCAAATAGGACCATCCAAAAACAAACATTCTGTTGAAAATGGCTAGAGAGTGCTGCATACCAAAGGAAAAAAACTGCTCTCATACAACAGCAACAACAATGCAGAAACCACTCTAGGGCACATATATGTCAATAGACTTAGATGGGTCTCAGATGAGTCACTTCAACCCCCTCAAGGATACAAACGAGCAATAACAGAGTGTATGCTACACCAGAAATGTGTTATGCTATGGCAGACCATGAACTGACTAAACAGTTGGCTTTTCTGGCAGCGTGTTTCATAACATTCAAAGATAATCCTGCTCAAAATCAATGCCATGTATATTATCTGCATGTGAGTAAAAGTGCTTGTGCTGAAACTAACAGGAGAGGAAATCTCTTGTGTGCATTAATCATACAACATTATGCAGATTTAAGCCTGTTTGCATGTAGCAAGACAAAGTAATATAGGCCAACTCATCTGAATACCGTTTCCACATTTGCAGGCCCAAAGCAGTAAACACAGTCCCCAATTCTACACTCAAATGCTTGATTTCCGAAACGAAATGTACAGTCGAAGTTAGAATTATTAGCCCTCCTCAATTATTAGCCCCCCTGTATATTTTCTCCCCCAATTTCTGTTTAACAGAAAGATTTTCTAACACATTTCTAAACATAATAGTTTTAATAACTAATTTCTAATAACTAATTTCTTTTATCTTTGCCATGATGACAGTACATAATATTTTACTAGATATTTTTCAAGATACTAGTATTCAGCTTCAAGTGCAATTTAAAGGCTTAACTAGGTTAATTAGGTTAATTAGGCAAATCATTGTTGGTTTGTTCTGTAGACAATCAAAAATATATATATTGCTTAAGGGGGCTAATAATATTGACCTTAAAATGGTATCAAAAAATTCAAAACTGCTTTTATTCTAGCTGAAATAAAACAAATAAGGCTTTCTCCAGATGAAAACATATTATAGGACATACTGTGAAAAATTCCTTGCTCTGTTATACATCATTTTGGAAAATATTTGGAAAAACAATTCACAGAAGGGCTTATAATTTTGACTTCAACTGTACATGTATGAAGTATCATTTGGGTTTTTCTGTGCATGATATGAGTATGTGTGGGATGGGTTTATGGAGGTGTGCAGGCCCTTCGCATGAATCACAGACTCATCAAAAGGAGCTGTGCACACCAAGACCCCATTTACATCTACTATTGAGAACTTTTCAACTAGGGCAGCAATATATCATTTTAGCATTGATATTGTAATGTATGAATCTGCAATAGTCACACTGCAGGATGTGCAATGTGGAGTCAGGATTATAGTTGACCAGCTACAACAGTTCAGAACACATGAGAATTGTGGAGACATTGCAGATTAACCATAATAAAGTTAGAGTTTTTAAGGCCTTTGACTGTGTAAGCAATTTAAGAGAGTTCAAAGCATTTGGGCACAAGGAATTACTATGTTGGAGCTTTAACAAAGATGTATTTTATTTTATTATTTAAACAATGAAGACTATACAGATTTGATTATTTTAGTATTCGTTTCTGTGAATACTGTTAGACTCCTTTATTTGTATATTTGCTCTACTGTATTTATCAATGCAATCTCACTGCAATTTGTAACTTGTTGACTTAGTGGCTCATTCATTTTAATTTGTACAATCTCAGTCGTACATTTTAGTACAATTTGCTCATTCCTCAATAGCATAGGTTTGGGGGAACGCCTCATTTTAAAAATTAAATGTAATGTAATATTATGAGTTTGTATGAAATGACAATACGTAAAATAGTTACGTTTCCTCGTGAGATCAGGCTGGTATTTATCTATGCTTGTAATTTGGTTATTATATTTTATGCAGATGCACTCCCCTACAAAATCCTCCCAATCGACCTAAAATTATTAATTATTAATTTTAATCAAGTTATCTCGTGAAATAGCGGAATATAAATCGTACAAAATCAAAATATTGCTATGTCATTTTTTTCCAATATCGTGCAGCCCTATTTTCAGCCATTTCATTCTATTGTTGACCACTTACTGAGGTAGTCCAAAAAACGTTTTAATTAGATTGCATTAATAGCATAAACACTTGTGTGGTTGAACAAAAGACACCATACCCTTTAACTACTGAACAAACATGTAAAATGTTGTGAGAAAGCACAACATTTATCCTACACTGCATTACACCAAAACACACAGTCTGATCAAAATTGCAGTAGTCATTCACATCCGTTCATTCACTTGGTTTCCTGTTATTCTCATAAGCAGTGTAGCATTGGTTCCTTCATTCAGTACAGAAGTACTCAAGCATTACATTGGGTGCTCCCGTGAAAATGATGCATGACAAAAAAAAACAGAAGTGGCAAACAAAACAAAATCCAAGAATATATGGTCACAATAGACTAATTTGAACTAAAACAAAAACAAACAGGTGGAAACAGCAATGGCTCTCAGCTGACCACTTGTTGTTGGAACACTGAAAACACCAGGTACAACCAGGTTTAAAAAACCCATTCCAGTTGCTGATTGGGTGAAAATTACACTAAAGAGGCCCAGTCAAATATCTGCAGTCCGTTCATACAATTTGTGTTCAGAAGGATGAGTGTTTGCTTGCTAGTTTAAATACCACATTTTCAATTATTTGCATAGAATTCTCATGAATGATTATGTCTTAATATACATTTAAGCAAAACATCATTTAACATATTACATTTTTCTATAACATATATTATGTTGGGGCGTCACGGTGGCGCAGTGGGTAGCACGATCGCCTCACAGCAAGAAGGTCGCTGGTTCGAGCCTCGGCTGGGTCAGTTGGCATTTCTGTGTGGAGTTTGCATGTTCTCCCTGTGTTCGCGTGGGTTTCCTCCGGGTGCTCTGGTTTCCCCCACAAGTCCAAAGACATGTGGTACGGGTGAATTGGGTAGGCTAAATTGTCCGTAGTGTATGTGTGTGTGAATGAGTGTGTATGGATGTTTCCCAGTGATGGGTTGCAGCTGGAAGGTCATCCACTGCGTAAAACATATGCTGGATAAGTTGGCGGTTCATTCCGCTGTGGTGACCCCAGATTGATAAAAGGACTAAGCCGAAAAGAAAATGAATGAATGAATGAATATATTATGTTTTAGAGTTGAGGTGGGGGGTCTTATTTTTAACTATGATCATCTTTAAAAATCATTTTTTTATTTGCATCATAACATAATTACATCATATTGTGGTTTCTATTGCAAATGTAATATAAATGTAAACATGAATAAATATTTTTTTTGTATTTTAAAGTTTAGTCTTTATCAGTCATGATTTAAATATATTTAAATATAGTATATTCATTCATTCATTCATTCATTCATTTTCTTTTCGGCTTAGTCCCTTTATTAATCCGGGGTCGCCACAGCGGGATGAACCGCCAACTTATCCAGCATTTGTTTTACGCAGCGGATGCCCTTCCAGCTGCAACCCATCACTGGGAAACATCCACACACACTCATACATACACTACGGACAATTTAGCCTACCCAATTTACCTATACCACATGTTTTTGGACTTGTGGGGGAAACCGGAGCACCCGGAGGAAACCCACGCGAACACGGGGAGAACATGCAAACTCCACACAGACCCAGCCGAGGCTCGAACCAGCGACCTTCTTGCTGTGAGGCGAACGTGCTACTCACTGCGCCACCGTGACGCCTAAATATAGTATATTTAAATATAAATAAAATGAATGCATTTAGAATAAAAACTTTGAAGAATATATTCATTTAAAACAAATTGCTGATTACTACATTTTCCCAGTTTAGTCTTGTAATTATGCATATAGAAAACATAAATGCGTAAATTTAAATAACTGTAACATAAATGTAGTTTGGATGCTGCACCTGTTGTAATATGATATTACACGTCTTTTATATGGCACAGTAACATACATTCAAAATGTGAAATTATGCTGTGTACTCCACTTTATCTTAATGCTGCAATCCAGCAGATTTCAATTTTTACACAAGCTTCTGTTTTGCACCTATGAGTGAAATTCATTTGAGCAACAACAGCAACAACAACAAAAATGGACCGCATGGTTAGTCTCAATTCTCTGATTTTGTTTGTGGCCAGTTTATGAAAAAAAGTAATACAATTTTTTTTTATTAATTTGTCCTGACACAAAGTAATTGTCAGCCTGACTTCAAACATTCATTCGTTTTCTTTTCTGGGGTCGCCACAGCGGAATGAACCGCCAACTTTATCCAGCATATGTTTTACGCAGCGGATGCCCTTCCAGCTGCAACCCATCACTGGGAAACATCCATGCACACTCATTCACACACATACACTACGGACAATTTAGCCTTCCCAATTCACCTATACCGCACGTCTTTGGACTTGTGGAGGAAACCGGAGTCAACTGACCCAGCCGAGGCTCGAACCAGCGATCTTCTTGCTGTGAGGCGATCGTGCTACCCACTGCGCCACCGTGACGCCTTGACTTCAAACATTCCAACATAATTGTTCTAAAAAATGAAAACAAATCCCTTGTTCAGTCTGTTGCAGCCATGTTTGAGCTCCAAAAGGCACAAATGCATTATACAAACTCCTGAAATATTCAAGAAGTTAAATTTTTCAAAACTCATTTAGATAATAAAATAACTTTTCACCCCATCAAAGCCCACTCATCGGTTCTCTGATCATTACGAATCGAACAGAGACAGGGGAAGAGACCGTTTTTAGTTCAGTGAATCAGTGAGCATGAATTTTTCAAAACCGATTTGGATCTAAAATAGCGAACGAATCATTCAGTCCGGTTCGTGAATGAAGCGTATAGCTCGGTTTTGAGAGAACAGAACCAACATATTAACAGACCTTATGGATGCCACGCAAAACCAACAATTTCCAAGAATCTGAACCCTTAAAACTGACAATAACTCGCACGCACTAATAATTAATATCATTTTTGAATAGCACAGCGTTTCATCGTTCGGTCTTCATGCCACAGATGTAAAATGCGTGGGGGAGGGACGCGCGCGAGGTCCATTTTTACGCCCTCGTGCCTTGTTTGTCAGAAACCTTTAAATAATATACAGCGCCAAATAAAATGCAGAAATTCGACGGTTAAAGATTCAGCCACAAAGCACACATAAATACTGTCGAGGGAGGCAGCCTGCTTTTTCATTTGCCACCGAATTGTGCAGATGCTGGTAAAACGGGGCCATCTCCTCTCCTCCTCCGTTACTGTGGAAACCATCATCATGCTGCTCGAATGCCAATTATCACATCCCCCAAAAAACTGCTTTATATAACGACCATCTCCCCAACGCGCAGTTTACACACACAGATAGAGAGACTAAATATGTCACGGTTGAGACTCGAGAAGAAACGTGTTTGGACGATGAACCAATTGTTTGCTAACATCCAGCCTCAGGTTCCTTCAAGGATTGCGTAGATGCATATTACACCAGCGTTAATAATAGAACACACACATATATCCAGGCGATCGCTATCCACTGTTAACTCGAATAGGAATAACACACGGAACCTGCCATAAAGGCTCCTGTAATATTTAACATGGCATAACCGGAGGGTGAATGAATAATATAGGGGAGGGGAGGGGGGGGGCTGCTTTATGATCACACCTGTGCATGGGTAGGCTAATTCATAACAGCATCCAGGTTAGAATAGATGGGGAATAAATGAGAAAAAAGTGCAAGTTGACTTACAGCAATTGGTTATGGCGAAGCTGTTTGCCACCTCCAGGTTATCAATGTGCGGAGTGAGGCGGAATTCTGCCGTGCCGAACTGGACCATTCCGATCCGAAACGCGCTGTACTCTTGATCCGCTCCTCTGGGGAACAGGCCACCTGAGAAAATAACGCATTAAATATGATATTTAATTAAACAGTAATACAAACTACGGCTTAAATAGCAGAAAGAGGCGAAATGTAACGTTTTATCACGATAATATCTCATGGTATAGCCTACAATTCAACGTGACGTTTGGCATGTAATATCAGTCAACATATATATCAAGAGATTTGGTAATTATAAAAGACAGCTGGAGAGCGTTTACCGATTTGGACGCTTGGAGATCCGCCGAGCGCCAGTCCCCATAACGCGGGTAAAAGGAGACCCGACAAAATCATCGTCTTCTGCTTATCCACGCGACCACATCCACCAAACGCGCACTGTTCACAAAACAGCGGGCATCATACAGGGTGGACACATGTTAAAACTGACCACAGCTGAAACGCAATGGCTCTCGGTGCTGGTGAAGGAAAGAGCGGGCGCGATGATGCGGGAGTCTTTCCCTCCTCCTTTGCGGCTCCGTCCCTGAGAATCGTTTCAACTCAGCGGACACGGTAAGAATACTGATGAAGACGAAAAGAGCCGAGCGCAGCCGAAGCTGCTCTTTTTTTTGAACGCGGGGAGAGAGGCGCGCGCTCGCGCTGGGATGTCGGCTCAGCTGCTTGGCGAAATAGGATTGCGTTTCGAGGATCTAATTCATTACTGTAACATATGTCGTGTGGTTATGAATTTATTGAATTAGTAAAAGCCTAATGTGAGTCCACTATAGGTGACAGATGTTCCCCTGCAACTCAATAGGCTTGGTCTCCCCCATTTTCTGAAACATAATGAACTTAACCACCTTCACTCCAACTAATCAATAACTGACATACAAGTAGTATTATACATATTACTGTTCAGAATTGGTTCCTTTTTAGACCTGGTGGGTAGGTGGAACTGCAGGCCCGTAGCCAGGGGGGTTCGGGTGGTTCGAAAGACCCACCCCTCACTGACAATGGTCCAGAATTTGTCCCATACATGAGCTCATTTGTACTATTTTGAGTGCTATGCCATAATGAACTGTGAAAATAACCCATCGAAAAAGGATCTAAGACGGGATTCTGTGTTGACTGTCGGTACAGAATTTGGGACACCGAATTTGGCACGGCGTGGCTTCCTATTATTAAGTTACGCCGTGCCAAATTCGGCGTCCCAAATTCTGACTGAGGGAAGTTGGATGTGCTGGCCAGTTTGTTATTTGCCTAATAAATGATAATATTCTAATTTTTTTTTTTTTTTTTAATAAGTATTGTATTAACGGATGTGTATATATATTCATTCACTTTTCGGCTTAGTTCCTTTATTAATCTGGGGTCGCCACAGCGGAATGAACCGGCAACTTATCCAGCACATGTTTTACGCAGCGGATGCCCTTCCAGCTGCAACCCATCACTGGGAAACATTCACACACACTCATACACTACGGACAATTTAGCTTGCCCAATTCACCTATAGCGCATGTCTTTGGACTTGTGGGGGAAACCGGAGCACCTGGAGGAAACCCACACGAACACGGGGAGAACATGCAAACTCCAGACAGAAATGCCAACTGACCCAGCCGAGTCTCAAACCAGCGACCTTCTTGCTGTGAGGCGACAGCGCTACCCACTGCACCACCGCATGGCCATATTATTGTATTATTTCTTTATTCTAAATCTTTAGGAAATGTTTTTGGTACATCAAAAAGTGTGGTTATGATGACCATCCGACAAGCTAATCCAGCCAAAAAAGTGCTTAAAAGGCAGTATTTAAACCTCAAAATTAAATAGAAATTGAGGTGAATAACTGCAAAAAGGTCCAAAACTACCCCTTTTATCAGGCTGGCTACGGGCCTGAACTGCGACCCTTGTATAAAATTGACAGTATAGTTTAACATGGTACCATAATGTTTTAAAATACTTTATTATGCTGCTGGTTACATTAAATGATCATTAGCCTCATGATTCACATTAGCCTACATTACCTTTTAATTGCACTTAATTTAAAACCCTTTATTTAAACAGTCAAGTCACTTCTGGGAATTCTTATTTTCATCAACAGCCTAGCAGGAGAATATCTGTCTCCTGGAGAACATAGAGAAATATTATCTGTATGTATTATTATTATTGTTTACAAATAGTAAAGGGAAAAACACATTTTTAAAGCAAAAATTGGAAACTCCATCACTCTTAGTACATATTAATGTTGGATGGGCAATAAAAGTGTTAGCAGGATAACTTTTTTTATTTGTTTGTTTTTCCACAAAATATTATTTTGATTTCACATTTATTATCAGACCCCAGATGAGGACTTTCATCTTGAGCTTGAGTTGAATCCAAGCCTAAATGTTCCTTGTGAGCCTTTTTGCACGTGAGGTAAAGAAACCGTTCTAAAAAAGTTCTGTTTTTCTGCACTAATTTAAAAAAACTATTAGGCACAGAAAGGCAGAGCAATCATTAAGATCTTATATTGGTGAAACATACAGTATACTTTTGAAGTTTTATTTTAAAAATTGTCCTAAGACAAGAATGGGTGTGTTCAGTAGTTTAAGGACAACTTTAAAGAAAGTTTTCCATCCACTCCAAAATGTTGACTATAGTTCTAATTAAAAATAAATAAATAAAATGAAAAACTCTTGAGTGCTTAATGAAGAAGATGGAGGCTTTTCAATACAGCAAATGAGTTAGGTTTAATCCTGTCTATTTTACTTACAGTACATTGCAGTTATTCATTATCATGAAAGTCTATTATCTGCATGGGTTTGAAAGCATTAGTTTAAACACCTGATATGCATTTTTCTGACTGTGCACACATGGTGTGAGATGGAGACGTCATGTGAGTTTTAACCTAAAGGTCCCTTTAGCATCGTGTTGTGTGTCCACTGTTAAATATACACAACAGGTTATATTAAAAACACACAACGTTCACTTAAACACAGTCGGTTATGTCTAAGAATGGAAACAGATATTATGCAAAAATCACTTTTATAAGGGGTTTAAACACAGTTGTGGGGCAACAGTGTATGAATACAGCCAGCCTCTACTGGTAAAAATTAATTCATTCTATTTTTTATAATCACACTTAATAAAAGTCTGCTTGACATTTTCTCCTTGCACATGTCATCGGATGGGGAAAGTCTCACACATTATGACAATCTCTCCCTCATTAGCATAGACAGCCTTGAGTGAGAATCAGCCATCCACTATTTGAGAAAAGTGAAGAAAAAACCTTGAGAGAAACCAGGCTCAGTTGGGCACGACCATTTTTCCTCTGGCCAAACTTCCTGTGCAGAGCTGCAGTCTAGGCGCCTGGCTGGAAAACACTGGACATCCATCGTGGAGAAGCTGCAGGTGTAAGTAGGTCACCGGCGGGTGTACAGGCTGGCCCACGGGATCAACGCAGAGACTCGTCTGTCACTGGTGTCTTTCAGGAATCAGTCTCATGCTCTCCACTCCTCCATGACCGCCACTGCATCTGCTCAGGATACGACCTGGTCTAGGATTATGGAGACCTCAGGATAATAAAGAGCAGACTAACATAAGCATAGATGCTGTTCAAATTATAATGTCTTTTGGGAAGTATTCCCGGCTCCGGTGGCCCTAATTAATGCAGCCTAACAATCCTTTAGAGGATTTAGATTTCAAAAGCATTAGTGTTTTATGTGTATGCTAATGCAAAGAGATGTGTCTTTAATCTAGTTTTAAACTGACAGAGTATGTCTGCCTCCTGAACTGTGCTAGGAAGGCTGTTCCTAGAGTTTAGGTGCCAAATATGAGAAAGATCTACCGCCTACAGTTGATTTTGATATTCTGGGAATAATCAATTGTTCAGAATTAATTGAAAACTGTGTTTTTACTGTGTTTTAGAAAAAAGATCTTCGTCCACACGATACAACTTGAAATGCATGACGCATGACAATTTACATTCACTGGGCATGTGCAGATCTACAATTGTAAGCATCTATACCTGCCGTCTACCAGTGGTGTAATGGTCATGAGAGGGGCGCCTTGATGAATCAAAGAACGATAAGCAACAGTCCAGAAGACCAGTCAGACAGTGTTTGTGGATAGCCATGTTTTTGAAAATCTTTTTTTTTGCCCATACTTAAACAGACCACAGGCATTTTCAAACAAAAAGGGATCTTCACTGTTTTCAAAACGCGCCATATTCATGGTTTCGAAGACGCCAGAGTAGTGTGTGATGCCAGGCATAACCAAAACAAAACATGCATTTTAAAATGCAAATGCACTACAGTAAATGGTGCCTAAGTAAGGTATAATTAATAAAGCACTATTTTCTAATAATTCAATGGGGGTCATAATCTATTATTCTGCTTATGCTATATAGTTAACACACCTAAAGACATGGTTGAGACATATTTAAATTAGTCAGGTTTTGTTCTCAAACAGTTCCTCATGTGGGACTAGTTTCTTACACATCTCATTCAAAACCTTATTTTTTATTCTAGACTGTGAAATCATTCAGCATAGTGATATGGAGCTGTAATGCAGTCAAAGGCTGCCTGGAACTACTTTAGCTGTGCATTTATCTAAAAATAATTGCACACCTTATAAATGTTCATCAGCCAATCAAATTCTAGTGTTTATTTTGGAGTATAGAAGTTATTCATTTAATTTATGCTAATAGGGCAGATCGTCATGGGAGGGGCTTGTGATGTCACAGTGTACGGGAAAGCTGGCTGCAACAGCATACAAGTCACTTGTGATTCATGAGATTATGCAAAAAAAGGAGTGGGTGGATTTGTACCGTTATAAGCTGGTTGTTTTAACTCTTTAAATGCGGCAGTGTTCAAACACCATATAAAAATGATTTGAGCACAGTAGATCCGCTTTAAAATGTTCTGTCAGAAACAGTATCAGTACACAACCAGTTATGAATAAACCCCTTACCTCAACAAAATAAGATTAGGTTTAAATACTGCAGAAAATGTTTAGATAACCCTCTGCCTTAATTGTGCTGTTTTATCAGAAATGGTCCATACAGAGACCTAGCATGATCAGTAGAGGGCAGTAAAGTGCTGCAAAAACTTAGGCTGAATTCTACAGAGAGCCCAAACTCAAATGTAAAGGCATCTATAAAGTTTTGTGTATATGAAATCAATTTATACTATGCAAAATTAATATTATACATGTAAAATGTATATAATTTGCAACATATTTTCTATAACGATAATATAATGATGTTTTTTTATACATCTTATATAATATATTAATAATAATAATATAAAGAATATTTTTGCATATTAACACTGTATTTCTGTTACATTTTTAAATATCTAAATTGTCCAAATCTTTTATTCAAATGATAGTTCATCCAAACATGAAAATTCTGTCATCATTTGCTCATCCTCACGACCTTGTTCAAAACCTATTTGAGTTTCTTTCTTTTGTTGAACAGACAAGAAGATACTTTGAAAAAAGCTGGAAACCGGTAGCCATTTTGTTTCAGCTATGTCAATGGCTACCACAATCCAACTATTTTCAAAATATCATCTTTTGTGTTCAGCAGGAAAAAGAAACTCATAAATCAAAAAGGTCTGAAACCACATTAGGTAGAGTAAATGTTGTTATTAAAAAGTGTACATTTTTATTTTTGGGTGAACTATCCCTTTAAGTGTTTGTAATGTTTCTACACAATAATACATTTATTTAATCATTTTAAATTAATTTATTTAAATGTTGTTTTATTAGTTTTTATATATATTTAATAGAAAGAATATTTATATATACATATACACATTAACACTGTTAAACTTTTACACTTGCCACTTAGCTCTCCCACGGCAGCTGCCATTTTGAAAGCTTTTGTAGAATGGT
The DNA here is from genome assembly GCA_903798115.1 of Danio jaintianensis. Classification (NCBI taxonomy): domain Eukaryota; kingdom Metazoa; phylum Chordata; class Actinopteri; order Cypriniformes; family Danionidae; genus Danio; species Danio jaintianensis. The sequence goes on along the minus strand of CAIGQV010019068.1, from coordinate 4,822,972 downwards.
TAGTACTGCTCTATGATCCATTCATCTATTTATTCTTTTTTTTAAAGCTACAATGAACATGACCCATATACAGCCTACTATTACATTATACATACAATGTATTATAATGCGACAATTATGCAAATTGTGCAGAAATTTGATTGTTTCATGTTTATGCAGTCAAGCAAAACCTCAAGCTGCACATGCATGATGTTGGATTTCCTGCACCTTTTAAACACATTAAGTGCTAAATCTTGTGCAGACAGAAGAATTGTGTAAGAATATGCAGTCAGATAAAGCAGCACATTTGCTAAGGCGGTGATTTCCTTCATTAGGATAATCAGATCATTCATACAGAGATTCAGCCTCTATAATCATTAACTGTGACACTCAATTCCCTCGCTTTTCCCACGTCTGTATGTATATGTAGGACTGGGCTTCTTAATTACAGATGTCTAAATTTATGTCCACATTTAGCCTGAATGTGATCTTTTGCCAAGTGCAGATGATATAAAATCGAAGAGCTGAGTGTATTTAGTATAACCAAAAGTGCACACAATTATGTAAATAAATAATAAATAATGTTCGTTATAGTTTAACTTAATTCTATCTAGATTTGTATATTCTGAAGCAAATAGCAGTGCTTGAAATGCGTCAATACCGTAATTTCCAAGATATTGTTTTTGTTTTCTGGTGGATATCATTTGAGACAAGAACAACATTTTAAGATGTTAAAAATGAGGACAACTTCACAAAGTTTGTGCATGTGTATATGTGGAGTGAAATTATGGAATAATCCGGAACATATGTTAAAACAGTGTCCAGTAAACAGTATAAAAAGTTGCATAAAAACATATTATTAAAGAAATATGTGAATGAAGAGAGGTGATTGTGACAAAATGATGAATATAGTGTATTAATATTCAGATAGTGGCTGTTGGGAGTATCTTGTCAATGTTCGGTTTGTGTTCATTTAAGGAAATTTACAAATGGTTGAAGGAATATGTAATATGCAAGAATAAAAATATGAAATAATTTGAGGTGATAATGGAATTATGTGGAATTGGGGGTAACGGGGCAGGAAAAAATAATAAGCTTGTGCTCCATACTGCTCCAACACTGAACATTTGTCAAGAATCAACACAAGTGCAATGTATAAATGCTGCAAAAATGGTTAAATATATGCAAGATAGTCAAGAGTAATTCATTCAGTATGCAAATAGATGTACTTAAGACAACATTTGTAATTCAGTGTGATAAATATTACAGTGACAGGACTGTAGTTGGAGTTGAAGTACTGAGGACTGTATTAAAGCGCGGCAATGGAAAAACACATCATGAAAATGAAGGAGATTTTATGCATGCTTATGACAACCGTCATTAAGGGCCCTGTTATATTCCCAGTGCGATCTGAAAAGAAGGTCTGTTCAGATGCGTTGTTGGCGCTTTGCTATTTTGAGGCAATTGAAATAGACTGCGCAATGATTTTTGCATTATTATTTTTGGTTATTTAAAGAGGCGTACACAATTTCTTTTTTTGCAACCCAGGATCTACCCAATTTGCCCAGGACTACATTTTTGAGAACCGACAAATATGTACCCTGGACTACGTTGTATTGCAGTTTTTGTTTTTTTACACATCCACTAGAGGGCGCCGTGCACATTTTTGACAATCTCATATACGGCATTGGGCACGTTTTCTCATATGTGCCATTTCTCATAAATCCAACCTAACGTCCTTCTTGTGCATGTTCGTAAAAGATGTCGTCATGCATAATATATCAGCTTGACTGATCCACCTACTCACCCCCTTCCCTAAACCCAAACCAAAAGTAAACTAGAAGAGAAAAGCCATCACGGCCGAGTGCTTCTACAGCAACCTCACGCTGCTTTTTTTTAACTTTGTTTTACCTGTTTTCTGGAGCTGTCCTTCGCCGGACTCAAACCTAGGTCTGCTTTGCCTCCAAGTCCAAGCCATTCGTGGTGAGCTACAGATGAAACCAGTCTTGCTGGAAAAGCAGTCCATAGGGATTTAAACAGTCAGCAGTACCACCCTGTGTCGTTTTATGTTTTACACATAAAATGCAGCCATATGTACTTGCGAGCACATATTTGTTGGGCACCAGGGCACATTTTCCCAATCAGCCTGTGTTGTTTTTTTCCCATCGGGAGAAGTCGCATGGAAATCTTTGATGTACATGGTCATGGTCAAGTAAGAGGTAGTTACGAGCTGAGCCGAGCGGTCCTAATCATTTTCAAACATGTGCAAAAAGTTTAGGAGCTGCCAGCTTAAATTTGTGAGGTGTATTCGCTTGAACTTGCCAATCTGTGGAATCTATCTGAAGGTGACCAATCAGTAGGGCAAACTGGCTGAACAGCGAGTCATCAGAGATGATAGTTTACAGCGGACAAGGTTATAAGTCACTTTATTCACACACATAGATTGACCAAGCAGACTAATTTCCCGGTGCTGAAAAAGAACCTGTAGTCTATGTTTTGTGTACATTGAAGGCTTGTATCAATAGCTGTTATGAGAGAGAGCGCAATATTTTCCTCTGTCCATGTTTTTGCCGTGGAATTTCACGCGATTGTTTCAGAATTTGCAGGGTCATAAAATCCAATGCCATCTCATGCCAATTCCTAACTTTTTGATTTAGTGAGTAATTTGTATGGATTTGTACGATCCCATTTGTTCATTTTAGTACGATTCGCTCATCCCCCAATGATGGTTGGGTTTAGGAGTGGGGTTTGGTGCCCGCCTTCTTTTAAAAATCATGCATTTTCATACTACTGAACTCCTTTGAAGTAATACGAATTAGCCACTAAACTTGACAAAACATAAAATAGTTACATTACCTTGTGACATCAGTCTGCAAAATTGTATTGTATATCACTGCGTCACTCATGACATATGTGTCGACGTACGATCTTCCCACCATCAGAATTCGCACTGTGTACGCCCACCTTTAGTGATATGCGCCTATGGTGGTTCGCTTTAGGTGATCTGTACAACAAGGCCTGCCTTCTAATGGACGTGTACAAGAAGAAACATACAACAAAACATAACCTAAGTAACGTGTTTCAGATTTGCAAAAATGTAGACAGCGTCCTCTAATGGATTTGTCATCTGAAACGTGCAACAAAATGTACCATGAGCAACATTTTTACCATTCAGCCATCCATCATCAAAATAACAAGAGAATGTAGCAGATGAAGGATCTTTATTGTATGGCTCAATAATAGCAGTTAAATCCCTTCTTTTTACAGACTTGTATGCAATAAGCCCATTATACCATCACTGCATGCTGTCTGTGTTTAGATCCTATATAGTCCTTTATTCCATAAGCACATTTGCCTGAGTTTAAAACCAATAAACATTATGGATGGCTTGGCGTGGGACATCATGGAGTCACTATCTAGCAGTTCGGCTGAACATGGCTGAACACACACTGTCTGTAAAGTCATGCTGCAAATTTAGCTCGTATTAAAGATACAGTACACATCTGAAAAAGCGACTTGTAAGGAGAAATACAAATAAGCAGGACTTTTTAACTGAGCAGATCAAAATAACAGATGTCAAAGAATGTATAGGATGAACAATTCAATGCTTTCCTCATGCATGATCATCACCCTCATCAAAAGCACGCACACACACACACACACACACACATTTACACTTGGTCATGGTCACAGATAAACAGACCAGTAAATAACATTGAAGAAGAGGAAAGTGAAAGGGAACAGAGCTCGTGCATAGAGATCAACGCGTTTAGCAGCGGACGGGATGACGGGTTTCGGAGGCGCTGGTTTTTTGTTGTTCTTGTTCTGTGATTTTCCAGAGGCATCTGTGACCTCTATGGGCTTTCCATAACAGTCGAAGTTTGAGAGTTCAAAATCCCGGGGAAGAGAACCGACAATACTGAAATCATTTGAGCGGAGGTCAGATTTAGAAGTACACACCTTCTTACAGCGGTTTTCCACAACCTACACAAACACAAAACACACAAAGAATGTTAAAATATGAGGATAATCTGTCCATCTGCACATCTACAGCCGTGGCCAAAAGTTTTGAGAATGACACAAATATTAGTTTTCACAAAGTTTGCTGCTAAACTGCTTTTAAATCTTTGTTTCAGTTGTTTCTGTGATGTACTGAAATATAATTACAAGCACTTCATGCTTTTGAAACACTTTCAAAGGCTTTCAAAGGCTTTTATCGACAATTAAATGACATTTATGCAAAGAGTCAGTATTTGCAGTGTTGGCCCTTCTTTTTCAGGACCTCTGCAATTCGACTGGGCATGCTCTCAATCAACTTCTGGGCCAAATCCTGACTGATAGCAACCCATTCTTTCATAATCACTTCTTGGAGTTTGTCAGAATTAGTGGGTTTTTGTTTGTCCACCGGCCTCTTGAGGATTGACCACAAGTTCTCAATAGGATTAAGATCTGGGGAATTTCCAGGCCATGGACCCAAAATTTCAACGTTTTGGTCCCCGAGCCACTTAGATATCACTTTTGCCTTATGGCACGGTGCTCCATTGTGCTGAAAAATGCATTGTTCTTCACCAAACTGTTGTTGGGTTGTTGGAAGAAGTTGCTGTTGGAGGGTGTTTTGGTACCATTCTTTATTCATGGCTGTGTTTTTGGGCAAAATTGTGAGTGATCTCACTCCCTTGGATGAGAAGCAACCCCACACATGAATGGTCTCAGGATGCTTTACTGTTGGCATGACACAGGACTGATGGTAGCGCTCACCTTTTCTTCTCCGGACAAACCTTTTTCCATATGCCCCAAACAATCGGAAAGGGTCTTCATCGGAGAATATGACTTTGCCCCAGTCCTCAGCAGTCCATTCGCCATACTTTTTGCAGAAGATCAATCTGTCCCTGATGGTTTTTTTGGAGAGAAGTGGCTTCTTTGCTGCCCTTCTTGACACCAGGTCATCTTCCAAAAGTCTTCGCCTCACTGTGCGTGCAGATGCGCTCACACCTGCCTGCTGCCATTCCTGAGCAAGCTCTGCACTGGTGGCACTCCGATCCCACAGCTGAATCCTCTTTAGGAGACGATCCTGGCACTGCTGGACTTTCTTGGATGCCCTGAAGCCTTCTTAACAAGAATTGAACCTCTTTCCTTGAAGTTCTTAATGATCCTATAAATTGTTGATTTAGGTGCAATCTTAGTAGCCACAATATCCTTGCCTGTGAAGCCATTTTTATGCAACGCAATGATGGCTGCACGCGTTTCTTTGCAGGTCACCATGGTTAACAATGGAAAAACAATGATTTCAAGCATCACCCTCCTTTTAACATGTCAAGTCTGCCATTCTAAAGCAATCAGCCTGACATAATAATCTCCAGCCTTGTGTTCCTCAACATTCTCACCTGAGTTAACAAGACGATTACTGAAATGATCTCAGCAGGTCCTTTAATGACAGCAATGAAACACAGTGGAAAGTTTTTTTCAGGATTAAGTTAATTTTCAAGGCAAAGAAGGACTATGCAATTCATCTGATCACTCTTCATAACATTCTGGAATATATGCAAATTGCTATTATAAAAACTTAACCAGCAACTTTTCCAATTTCCAATATTTATGTAATTCTCAAAACTTTTGGCCATGACTGTATACTTTCTACTCTTTAGGGTCAGAAATTATTTGAAGAGGTTAGGGCAAAAATGGCACCAAAATGAACAAAAGTGTTCACTAAACCAGGGTTTCTCAACCACGTTCCTGGAGTACCACCAACACTGCATGTTTTGGATGTCTACTTTGTCTGTCACACGCATTACAGGTCTTTCAGTCCCTGCTAATGATCTGATGATCTGAATCAGGTGTGTTTGGTTAAGGAGACATGGAAAATGTGCAGAGCTGGTTTGTGCATGTGCATGAGCATTATAACCAATTACATTTCAGTTGAGTTTTATTAATGCCATGGCCAATCAGATATGTTTAGATTAGTCAGAAGTGTGTTGTGTTCATTATGTATTGGATGCAAATTCTCTCATTAAAAACAACAAAGTGCAAATACAAAGCCAGAGATTCACTGAGCAATACAGGAAGCTTCTGTGATTATAACTACATTTGCTCTGAGCTGAAGTGCTTTTCCGTGATCTTCAGTTTTCTTGCTTTTGTCTTTGCGCTTTATTCCCGATTTAACAATTTATTTGTTCATGCTTACTAAATCAACCAATGCGAAGTTCTGATTTTCTGTGCAAAATACACTAATATACACTAATTGTTCTGTAAACTATTCTCAGCTTGTTTTGCCTGTGTAGGCTGAATACTGCATGCTATTTCCCAAAATGAATCATTTGATTGAATGAATGACTCATTAAGGACTTGCTACCACCAACTGACCATTTTAAAAGTGATTTATCCTACACTCTCAGAAATAAAGGTACGCGAGCTGTCACTGGGGTGGTACCTTTTTAAAAGGTACAAATTTGTACCTAAAAGGTCCATATTAATACCTCAAGGGTACATACTAGTACCTAAAAAGTACAAAAGTGTTCCTCTTAAAATAAATTGGTACTAATATATACTTTTGAGGTACCAATATGGACCCTTTAAGTACAAATGTGTACCTTTTGAAAAGGTACCACCCCAGTGACAGCTCCATACCTTTATTTCTGATAGTGTATTTGTCACACAAAACAAAATCCTACTCAGTAAAATGTAGTTTTATTTATAACTATAGAATAAAGTTCCAAAACATTACTGATTTGTTTTGCCAATATCACACACTCTTATATCTGACCCTGGTGTTTGTGTTACAATGTTATTCTTAAAAAAAAAAAAAGATGACAATAATGCCAGGGGAAGACACAAAAATGAAAAAAGTACATTTGTGACTACTGGTCTACAATAATATTGTTATTTTAACAATGAGTACGTTTACATGGACACCAATAATCCAATATTAATACGATTAAGACAATACTCTGATTAAGAGTACCATGTAAACAGCAAATGGTGATTAATTTAATACAATTAAGGTCATAATCGCAGCTGGAAGGGCATCCGCTATGTAAAACATATGCTGGATAAGTTGGCGGTTCATTCCGCTGTGGCGACCACTGATGAATAAAGGGACTAAGCCGAAGGCAAATGAATGAATGAATTATTCATTCATTCATTTTCTTTTCGGCTTAGTCACTTTACCCAGCCGAGGGTCGAGCCAAGGCTCGAACCAGCGACCTTCTTGCTGTGAGGCGAACGTGCTACCCACTGCGCCACCGTGGCGCCATGTATGAATTAATGATATAATAATACCTAATATATTACTTTGAAAATTCAATAGAATGTATGCACTACAATAATTTATCTGAAATGCAAAGGACAGCTTAGGATGAAAAGTAAACAAGTGAGGAGTGTGGAATATAGTTTCTGCTATGATATTGTAATGTTTTAACAAATTGCAAGCATGACAGACATCTTCACAATAAAAAAGCACAGAGTCCATTCAGTTAAAATGAACCTATAAATCAAAATATCCAGGAAAAGTAAAGGATGGACAGAAATGATGATTCACTCATTAAGACAGAAAATTGTTGCAACCTAATGGATGTTTTAGTGCCAAATTTAATTTAGGCTTACCATTCATGATAGCTGGACATAAAGAACTTAGCAAAGATTTTTTTAAATGATTTTTACTGTCTTTTAGATCATTATCACATTCAAAACACCTTATTTATTTTTGACCCAGCTGTCTGATTAAGACAAGTCAAATCCACAGAAGAAATCTATCCATCTATCTATCTCCACTGGACAAAATATCTGTTAATTAACAGTTTCCCATATTTTGTGATTCAAGGTTGTTTCCCATAACTCTTTAGAATATGTGGCCTTGAGGTCTGTTGAAAAGTTTAAGAAAGTGACTTATATTGAAAGTTTAATACATAACATACAGAAAAATATCCTGTATCCAAAATTTCCACGACCAACCCAGACAACCATGAAGAAAAGGAAGTTTATTCAAATGTATTATTAGTATACTCCTTTTTAATTTAAAAATAAAGTGTGCTTTCAATCAATGTTTTATGTACTTCTCTGAAACGTACTTTAGGTACTTCTCAGAAATACACTTAATATTGCATTAAGTATACTTGACATATACCTAAAATTATAATTTCATATTCTAACTAGTACCCTTGGTTTGTAGTTGTTTTTACTCTTTTATTTGAGTGGCCAATTAAATATTTTTTTTTTTTCATATATTACTCTATAATCACGCATACACTGTAAAAGATTTCTGTTGTTTTCACAGTATTATACTGCATTTCTCAACAGTTTCTTATATATTATATATTGTATATATATATCATATATTATATATTGTTTTCACAGTATAAAAATTGTATTCTCAACATTTCCATACTGTGTACATGGTTACCAGTATGTTACTGTAGATTTTTCATTGAATTCTGGGAACTAATCAATTACTGTGCATCTAAATAAAGTATTGCAAATGACCGTGAAAACTCCACACACACTTTTGCAGGTAAAACTTGTAGTCAAATTCATTCTTACATAAAACATTTTAAAGAAGACTGATACGATCTAATCCATGTCTCATAATGCAATTCAAAAGCATAGAGAAAGAGAAAATGCCTGTAAATCACAAAATATATGAACAGAGATATTTTACAGTGTATCTATCGGTTCATGTTACTTATTAAGAGAAAGAGAGAGAGAGAGAGAGAGAGAGAGAGAGAAAGAGGTCACAACCTGTACTGACAAGAACTGTAATGAGAAATCAGTCGCTTTAATGCAAAATGTTAAACGTTTGACTGGAGCACTATCTGTTATTCATGGGATGAGCAGTTTATCATGAACTTCAATCTTCAGGGAAGCCATTTCAGTCATCCACACAAGACATTTCTCTTAAATATTGTTTGTAATATGACCTCTACCCCTCACACAGACACACACTAAATGCACGCACACACTCATGAACCCCTGCGCTGCTCTGTCATAGCTTCAGGCCTGAGTGCTGTCGGGTCACATTACTCTCAGTCTTCCAGAATCCTCTGCTCCTCTCTGCACCCGTGTCCCACTGAGCGCGCTCAGAGCGGTAGACTCAATTACAGCCATTTCATCTCCCCATGTACCCATTAACACACACATTCATCTTACATAAAGAGACCACGTACACACACATTTTACATAGAGACAACAGTAACACAGGTACAATAAATGTTTGGGATGAGTATGATTTTTTAAAAATGAATTAATAAAAAGCCAATTCTGCTCTCCATGTCTGCATTTATTTGATCCAAAATAGAGTAAGAACTGTAAAATTGTTTAATATTATTACAATTTAATACAAATTTTATAAAATGTTATTTCTTTTTGAATGTTAATTCTTGTGATTTATGTGAAGTATTTTCAGCATCATTACTTCGGTCTTCAGTGTCACATGATCATTATTATTCTATTTTCATTATACTATATAACTATTATCGGCACTCAATCTGAATTATCATTGCTCAATTTTTTCATTTCTTTTTTACTTTATAATTCTTTACTTTCACTCTTCAACAATTAAATGTGTCCTCGATTAATAAAATAAATATTTTTATAAAACTTTTAGTACAGTTTCCACAGACTTTTTAAGCAGCCCCACAGATTTCAACACTAATAATAAATGTTTATAGAGCAGCAGATCATCAAATTAGAATGATTTCTGAAGGATGATGTGACACTGAAGTAAAAATACAAATCACAGAAATAAACTACATTTTAAATTGGTCTTCATTGGTTTTGTTTATGTTTCCTTTGGTGCAATAATAATATTACTAAAGTTTTTTGGATTAAAACCTAAAAAAAATTGTGATTTATTACTTTTCGATTATTTATTTTCCCCTTTTAGAGTCCAGCGAACCTACCCACTGTTTGTCAGGCAATCGCTGGATTCATCCAACTCACCTGGACTTGCACTCGCTCACAATCACCTGATTACTGATTGGCATCACCTGCGCACAGACACACACACTATATAAAGCACCTCCGCTCACTCTACCTCTGTCGGTCCTGATAATCACACCCTGAGAATCACCTGATCCATTCCCAGCATTTCTCCTGCTCCAGCGTCTCCTCGATTCCCTCCAGCGTTTCTCCAGTCCCTGTGTTCCAGTGCATTCTGTGTTTTTTGTTTCCCTTGGATTAAGTGTGTCTGCAACAAACTTCCTTGTTTACAACGAACTCTCTCTGAACTCATTGAAAGCTTCATTATTGACTTTGTGAATAAATCCTTGTATACTCACCTCCTGTGTCCAGTCCTCAGTGTGTCGTGACAGAAGGACCGACCGAAGACAGATATCGGGATGGATCCTGGACACACGACACCCTCACCTCTGGATACCCTCACCAAATTGGTCAATGCACTCAAGGCTTCACTTCTCCATGCAGTTCACTCTCCAGCGACTGCCTCAGGCAGTGCCATGGCACTTCCACAAAGTTACTCTGGTGAAGCGGCTGAGTGTAGCAGTTTCTTACTCCAATTCAACCTGTATGTCGAGATGCATCCTGGTCCGTTTCCCACCGAACGCTCTAAGGTAGCCTTTCTCATATCCCTATTGACTGGAAGAGCTCTACTTTGGGCTAGATCTATATGGAACTCCAACAGTGTCATAATTAATTCATATGCACAGTTCACGACCCATCTTTCTGAAGTTTTCAGCGTGGCCACCGGAGCTCTTTCAACATCTGACCAGCTCTTCAAGTTACGGCAGGGGAGCTCTTCCATCTCCGAATACACCCTCCAATTCCGTACTTTGGTGGTGGCTAGTGGATGGAATGAAACTGCACTTATTGGTGCGTATGGACAAGGGTTAAATGCCAACCTCAGTTTGGCGATTTATGATGATACCATCGGGCTGGAAAACATCCTACAACGCACCAACCGCGTAGCACAAAGCCTAGCCGCCTGCCACGCCCCTGAAACCGCTCACCAGCTCGCTCCCAATGCTGCCTGCCCTCTAGTACCAGAACCCATGCAAGTGGATTCCTCTCATCTCCCCAAAAACGAACGAACCAGACGGATGTCACGTGGGGAGTGCCTGTACTGCGGAAAACCAGGTCATTTCATCAGAGAACGTCCCGTGAAACCCCCTCGTCCCGTGGTGAGTACCATTTATGTTGCTGATGAAGTATCTCAACTTACACCTGCCATATTAGTCACCCCAGACTTTTCATGTTCTGTCTCAGCTTTCATAGACTCTGGATCTTCTGGCAACTTCATCTCTCGAACATGTCTCGAACAACTCCAGCTGCCTCATCTCCGTCTTCATGTCCAATATTCAGTCGAAACCATCCAGGGAAAACTACTGGGATGAGGGAAGGTCTGATATCACTCCCCTGTGCTTACCCTTCAGATCGGATGTCTTCATAAAGAAGAAATTAGTTTTCTGGTACTGGAGGAATCCACCGTTGATATCATCCTGGGACGTCGATGGCTATCACATCATTCCCCGGAGATCAGGTGGGACTGTAGTGAGGTTCTACAATGGAGTAATGAATGTCTAGAAAACTGAATGATATCTGTAAAACCCCCAGACTGAGAGGAAGATCCAGGAACTCGGACGTTACCTCCGGTCATACTGTCAGGATGACCAGTTCAGCTGGAGCCAGTTCCTCCCCTGGGCCGAGTATGCACAGAACTCCCTCCGCCAGGAGTCGACAGGACTAACACCGTTCCAGTGCATGCTCTGTTACCAACCACCCCTGTTCCCATGGACGGAGGAACCATCTGAGGTTCCAGCTGTGGATTACTGGTTCCAGGTGAGCGAGAGAGTGTGGGACTCAGCTCACATCCAACTCCAGCGAGCGGTGAGACGGAATAAGAGGTTCGCAGATGCCTGAAGATCCGACACACCCCAGTACCAACCGGGAGAACGGGTATGGTTATCGACCCGAGATCTGCGACTCCGTCTTCCCTGCCGAAAGCTGAGTCCCCGCTACATTGGTCCTTTCAAGATTCTAAGGCAGATCATTGAAGCCACGTATCAGCTCCAACTTCCACCCAGGTACAAAATTCACCCCACGTTCCACGTATCACTATTAAAACCCTGTTTCTCTCCCACCGCAGAACCCCCTGGAGCTGATACGGTGCCCCTTCCTCCCGACGTCCTAGAACCAAACTCTGTGTATACGGTTAGAGAGATCGTGGATTCCCGACGCCAGGGTAGCCAGCTCGAATATCTGATCGATTGGGAGGAAAGATTATGGGTACCTAGAGCCGATGTCCTGGATCCATCACTCCTAGAGGACTTCCATCAAGCCCACCCAGATCGGCCGGCCCCTAAAAGTCGCAGAAGACCCTGGCATCATGTTAGGGTGTCAGGAGCCGCCCCTGGAGGAGGGGGTAATGTCAGGCAGTTGCTGGATTCATCGAACTCACCTGGACTCACTTGCACTCGCTCACAATCACCTTATTACTGATTGGCATCACCTGCGCACAGACACACACACACACACTATATAAAGCACCTCCGCTCACTCTACGTCTGTCGGTCCTGATAATCACACCCTGAGAATCACCTGATCCATTCCCAGCGTTTCTCCTGCTCCAGCGTCTCCTCGATTCCCTCCAGCGTTTCTCCAGTCCCTGTGTTCCAGTGCATTCTGTGTTCTTTGTTTCCCTTGGATTAAGTGTGTCTGCAACAAACTTCCTTGTTTACAACGAACTCTCTCTGAACTCATTGAAAGCTTCATTATTGACTTTGTGAATAAATCCTTGTTTATATACTCACCTCCTATGTCTTCAGTGTGTCGTGACACTTATGATTGGCTGATCAGCTGCTAAATTCTAATTTGTTTTGGATCACAAATAAGTGTTTTAAATAAATAGTCACAGAAGAGTACACCCCTCACATTTTGTAAATATTTAATCATATCTTTTCACGTGACAACACTGAAAAAATTACACTTTCCTACAATGTAAAATAGTGAGTATGCAGCTTTTATAACAGTGTATATTTGCCGTCTTCTCAAAATAACTCAACACACAGCCATTAATGTCGAATCCACTGACAGCAAAAGTGAGTACACCCCTTCGTGAAAATGTTCAAAGTGTCAATCAGCACTGCATTAACCCTCTTGGGCATTGAGGTCACTAGAGCTTCACAGGTTGCCACCAGAATCCTCTTCCACTCCTCCAGGACGACATCACGGAGCTGGTGGATGTTAGAGACCTTGCGCTCCTCCACCTTCCGTTTCAGGATGCCCCACAGATGCTCATCACCTTCACCCTCAGCTTCTTTAGCAAGGCAGTAGTTGTCTTTGGGGTGTGTTTGGGGTCAATATGACGTTGGAATACTGCCCTGCGGCCCAGTCTCCAAAGGAAGGGGATCATGCTCTGCTTCAGTATGTCACAGTACATGTTGGTATTCTTGGATCCCTCAATGAACTGTAGCTCCCCAGTGCCGGCAGCACTCATGCAGCCCCAGACCATGACACTCCCACCACCATGCTTGACTGTAGGCAAGACACAATTGTCTTTGTACTCCTCACCTGGTTGCCGCCACACATGCTTGACACCATCTGAACCAAATAAATTTATCTTGGTCTCATCAAACCATGGGACATGGTTCCAGTAATCCATGTCCTTAGTTGGCTTGTCTTCAGCAATCTGTTTGCGGGCTTTCTTGTGCATCATCTTCAGAAGAGGCGTCCTTCTGGGATGACAGCCCTGCAAACCAATATGATGCGGTGTATGGTCTGAGCACTGACAGGCTGACCCCCTACCCCTTCCATCTCTGCAGCAATACTGGCAGCACTAATACGTCTATTTCCCAAAGCCAACCTCTGGATATGATGCTGAGCACATGCACTCAATTTCTTTGGTCGACCATGGCAAGGCCTGTTCTGAGTGGAACCTGTCCTGTTAAACCGCTGTATGGTCTTGGCCACTGTTCTGCAGCTCAGTTTGAGGGTCTTGGCAATCTTCTTGTAGCCTAGGCCATCTTTATGTAGAGAAACAATTCTTTTTTTTCAGATCCTCAGAGAGTTCTTTGCCATTAGGTGCCATGTTGAACTTTCAGTGACCAGTATGAGAGAGTGAGGGTGATAACACCGAATTTAACACACCTGCTCCCCATTCACACCTGAAACCTTGTAACACTAACGAGTCACATGACGCCGAGAATGGTTAATTGAGCCCATTTTGGACATTTTCACTTTTTGGGGGTGTACTCACTTTTGTTGCCAGCGGATTTGATATTAATGGCTGTGTGTTGAGTTATTTTGAGGAGACGGCAAATTTACACTGTTATACAAGCTCTATACTCAGTACTTCACGTTGTAGCAAAGTGTAATTTCTTCAGTGTTGTCACGTGAAAAAATATAATTAAATATTTACAAAATGTGAGGCGTACTCACTTCCGTGACATACTGTATTTGGGAATCGTAATACCAGGTATTTCACAATACAATTAAGAAGTTTGTGAATATTTGCAGAAAAAAATACATGCTTAAATCATAAAGAAGCTTGATTAAATAAATTATCCATTTATGTAAAGTAGGTCTTAACATTGCAGGAGGTTTTAATGGTACCAAGACCTCCTATATGATAAAGGCATATTTGGTTTCTCATGTCATGACCCTTTTAAAACACATTTAATAAACTGTTATTCTAAATTGTAATAATAGCATATGTTTTACGCAGCGGATGCCCTTCCAGCTGCAACCCATCACTGGGAAACACCCATACACTACAGACAATTTAGCTTACCCAATTCACCTATAGCACGTCTTTGGACTTGGGGAAACCGGAGCACCCAAAGGAAACCCACGCCAACACGGGGAGAACATGCAAACTCCACAAAGAAATGCCAACTGACCCAGCCGAGGCTCGAACCAGCGACCTTCTTGCTGTGAGGTGACAGCGCTACCCACTGCGCCACCCTTACTGTATTTCTTTATATGTTAAATGTAGCCTTGGTGGGCAGAATAGGCTTTTTTTAACATAAATATTTTTTTTACTGATCCCAAACTTAACCAAAGATAAAAACACTGACCTGTAGTGTGCTTACATGTATAGGTGTCCCACCAGTGCCGTTGGCGCTGTTAGTTTTAGCGGGTGTCTTGTTCTCTTTTTCTCTGGCTTTCTCTTTCTCAGCCATCTTGATTTTTTCTGCCTCAATGCGCTTGGGGCTGTTCAACATCACCTACAACACAACACACAGAGCAAAGTCATGCAAGAACATCATGTCAACAAAAAAATGTAATTGCATTGAACTATGGAAATTACAACTTTGAATAATGGCCGAATGTTCTTCATGTAATGCTAATTCACAGTAGAATATAAACACTTGTAGCAATCGTAAAGAAGTTCTTTTCAAGAATGATTTATTCAAATGCTTTTCAATACATGAGGCACCATTAACGATTCAAACACACGCATATATGAACAATGAACTTTTGTACTGGATTGCTTTCTATACAAGAAAACTACTCCAGAGTTTATTTTTAAGTTGACCAGCTGACTTCTTTTTTTGTCGCAGATCTGAGCAAAATGAATATGTGTGGCTCCTGGTAATATTGAGGAATTATGAATAAAAGACACAGTAACATTTTAGTTTAAGTAGTAATTCTCACTAATAACTAGTGGCTTATTACCTGCCTATTATTAAGATATTGGCTGTTTATTAGTACTTATAAAGTACATATTCTGCATGATCTTATTCAACATTCCTAATCCTACCCAATACCTAAACCCAACTACTACCTTAATACCTACGAATAAGCAGCAAATTAGGACTAAAAGTCATAGTAAATTTCTTGTCACTTGTTAGAATTAAAATAAACTATTATATGAAATAATATTTAACTTATGATGTTTTATTTGTATGATGTTATTTTTTTGGGGCTCTCAAAGTGTCAGTAGCACTTGACAATCATTTTTTTCAGCTGTAAGTCTTATTTAATGTTTTCCTGGAGAAAAAAAAGTCACCTACATCTTAAATTGCCTAAGTGGGGTTAAATTAACAGCAAATTTTCATTTCTGGATGAACTATTCCTTTAAGTGGCCATGCAAATAACAAATACATCAAAATAAAAGGTCAGATTTAAAATCATGTATGTCCTTTGGGCTTCGTCTTTCTATCTATTACACTGATTGCTCATGTAGAATCAAATATCTTTTTATTAGCAAAAAAACCCCCAATACATTATTACTACCTGAGAGAATTCATATATTCAAATTAAATATTGATCCACAATATGAAACACAGAGAATGAAATGAAGGTAGTTTTCTGATATCATTTCACTTCGGGTCACTTTCCTACACATTATTTCTGCATTTTCAGCACAAAACTAGGAATAAATTATTCAGTAATTGCAAAGGTAAATTGCAGTGTTATCCGGTTCCGTGTTCCCAGAGCTGTTAGCCCAGTTTTCCAGGACTAATAGACAGCGTAAGCGCAGGAGCAGTATATCTGTCTCATAGTTCAGGAGGAGTTCACTGCTCCTTAGTAAGGCTTTTTTTTCTAGTGGTTGCGGTTCTGTTTTTAGTTTCCAGGCTTTGATTACTGATCTATTTTCTTCTCTAGGAAAGAGAGCATTTCCGTGTCAGCCTTTTTTGCTTTCCTATTTGAGGAAGAGCTATATAAGTCATTTTTGGGTACTGGGATAAAGTTCTTAGAGTCACATTCAAAGTCAAACACACTAGGGCAGAAATCTTGCTAATATGGCTAAAATAAATGGACATGTGTGGGACCACATCAGTATATATCTACATAAACAGAAAGCGTTTATTAAGAAATGAAAAGTTTTAAGCATGAAATAGCTAGAAAGTTATTAGCATACAGTTTCAAAAACATTTTTACAATTTTTTTTATTCTGATGACTTGTAATTTGTTATTCAATTAAATTTTAAATCATTAATCTTCCTTCGGCTTAGTCTCTGATTTATCAGGGGTCGCCACAGCGGAATGAACCACCAGCTACTCTGGCATATGTTTTTACACAGCAGATGCCCTTCCAGTTCAATTAAATATATTTATAAATAATAAGTTTATGTCTTTTATCAGTATTTTAGCTTTTTTTATAAAAGCAAAAGGCCATTAGAGGTTATTCCTTTTTTATTTTTGGGTAACACTTTATTTTAAAGTGTCCTTGTTACACAAGTTCCATGTACTTACAAGTAATTATGCATAATTACATGCAACTAACCCTAAACCTAACCCTCATTCTAACCCATAGTAAGTACATGTTAATTACTATTACTCAGTAGTTAAATGAATAGTTACACGGTGTTAGGTAACCCTAAAATAAAGTGTAACCGAATTTTGAGCTGGAAATCATATACAATCATCCCACATAAACTTTGTAATGTGCAATGACACATGCACATAAACAACACATAATTAAATGATGCTGTCTATGGCACTGAAGCATTATGCTGGAATTATACATCATGGATTCAAAGCAAATAGGGGTTTTCAAGCCATAATTAAGGCTTAATTTTTTTCTAGTACATTTAAATGTGCCTTTTTTTCTGAATAAAAAAATTATATTATGATTATCATACATTTCACCACTATTTATAGAAGATCCCCCCCCCTCAAATGTCATTAAGTACAACAATATTTTATATACAAATCTTGTAAGGTATTTTTTTATCTTTTTATCTATTATCTTTAAAAATAATAAATATCAGACGTGGAACACAAGATCCTGACAGTACTGTTTGTCCATATTAAAATATTAATCGCAGTTGGAATAAAAAGAGTTACTATAAGTTTTCTTTCTTGCCAGTGGAGCTGTAAAACAACCTGACGGAAGAATCTGGAAGAAACAATGTAGCAGATTAGAAGAATCAGATATAATACAAACTGCCTTCCTCTTTACACCAGAGTTGTATAAATCTAAAGGTTGAGTCTGTGGGTATCCAGTAAACTTAGATGCTTGATTACTCTAGAAAATTTATTTCTGTTTCCAGCTGAAAGAAATGTAAACCAGGAAACTATGTTAAAAGTTACAACTCACTCCACAAGTGACCGATACACTGTTGTTAAAATATCCTGTCTTACATTCAAATATTTTCGCTGTTGGGATTTCTTATATACACTACCTGCCTGGTGAACAAAATATAGATGCTAATCAATTTCAGTGCCCAAATATGTAAAGGTCTCTACCTGCTCCACTACCTCTCCCCCCAGCATAAGTGATTCACATAAGAGGAGATTGGTTTTAAATGAACAAGGCTTCCCACAGCACAGCTCTTTGGTCTTACTTATATGTAACTCCAGCGAACTCTCTTGGAACCGGTAGACCTTGGAATCAACAAATTCCCTATAGTTTCCCAGGGATTGCTCATCCCTCATACAAGACACCAAGGCTATGCCATCAGCATATTACAAAAGTGACCTCCCGTTCATGTCACACCTGATTTCATTTGTATATATGGGAATAAAATAGGTGATAACACACAGCCCTGTGGAACCCCTGAATTCACAATAATACTGTTTGATTTAAAACCACCCAGCCTAACATGCTGCTTTTAAAAATTTGCTATTCAAGCAAAGGATTGCCACCTAGTGTCTTGAGGACAGCACTTTAAAACATGCAAATGCAAACAAATGTAGGAGCAAATGTCTGAGACATCCAAACTATGCATGAACTCAACAAACAGCACAGTAAATTGTGCTATAAAATGTGCAGATCAGCAAAAAATAACCCTACAGAAATGTAATTTTAATATATATATATATTAATATGTTATAATTTAAGAATGTTATCTTTGTGACAGTATTTTCAAGAAAGTTAACCATGACATGACCATTACAGTCTCGTTATTGTATTTACTTAATTTCAATGTAAGCTACTCAAAAAAAGTGTTTGTTGTTTAATTGAACTATACTTATTTAAAATGAGCTAAAACTACACAATTCTTGAGGTTTTTTTAGGAACATCTAATTGTTTTATGTTCAATCAACTTAAATTTGCAAAAACTTATATTTTAACTTAATTCTTTCATGTTGTCCCAACACAAATCGATTGTGTGGAACCCAGCATTTTTTACAGTGTGAGGTCTGTCTTTTAGAAAGTCCTTAATCCATAGCGCAAGAGTAAACTTGCAGTCTCTGGAGACGATTCAGTTAATAAACCAATGTTTACTCTGTTAAACGCTGATGTAAAATCCATAAATAAGATCCTAACAAGTGATCATTTGAAAGGTCCAGATGTCTAGTCACTGTATCTAAAAAGAGTTAGACTGGCATCTTCCACTCTCCATTTTGCCTTACTTTATTCATAAGCTCCTCAGCTACCAACTTTTCCATACATGTAGAAAGAATTGAGGTTAGAACCACAGGTCTAAAATTCTTTGTCTCCTTTACATTAGTTTTTTTTTTTTTTTTTGGAACAGGAATAATAATTGTCTCTTTCCATGCTTTCCACCACCCCACCTATCTGAGCTGAACACTCTTTTTCACCATTAATTCCACTAATTGCAAATCGTATTAATATTTTTTCTAAAATAACAAGAAAAAGGGCTTTGCATTATGGCACAGAGACTGCATATGTTAATTTATACAGCAAACACAGCTATAAACAAACCAGTACAGGGTTTCCACGCTTTTTGAAAGTACTTGAATGTATGAATTCAAGGCATGGAAAGCTCTAAAAAACAAGCATAGGTCCTTGAAAGTGCTTGAATTTAAAGTTTATGGTGTTATTTCAACAATTGTACTGTGCTGCTTTTAAAAACTGAAAAAAAAAAACCCATTAAATTCTTAATTTAGAAATCTTAAATTGTACTGAATTCAACTAATTGTATTAAAGTTGTTTGAACATGAATTTAAAACATTTTTGAAAATGACATTCAAAACATCATCGTTATGGCATTTTAATGTAAATATTAAGCGTAAGGGAAATGTTAAATACAGGGAGGACTTTCATGGCGCTATATATATGCTGGGGGTGTGATCTAGGTTTTGAACTTTAAACTCAAGTACTAATTTATGACTAATATTAATTTAGAATCAGTTTAAAGGTTTTCAGAGAAAGTTGTTTTTTTTCTTAGTTTCATTAACAAAATAAACACTAGTAGTGAAAATGTTCGTGTTCAAGAAAATGACAGTCCCATGTGATGCATGTTTGTCCACTGTTAGACACCGCTAGCAGAAAAATAGAATACAAAAAGTATAAAATATCTATCTTAAGCAAGTTTATTTTCTGAAAGTCCACTGAGCCCGAAGCATGAACTATTAATACAGCATGCTGATACAGCTGTTAAATCTGTGGTTCTGCGATGGCCTGAGTCAAGAAAATGTAAATGTTTTCAATATAAGACACAAACCTGAACCACAGCGTACTCCACCAGAGAGGCAAAACCATACAGCAAACAGGCGATCATCCAGATATCAATGGCCTTCACATAGGAGACCTTTGGCAGCTCAGATGCTAGAGATGTGCATTCGGACGAGAGCGACAGAACAGACAGAATACCTAAAAGACAGAGAGAGACAGACAGACAGAAGAGAAACACTGTAACAAATTCAACATAAATCGCTGTACTGTGCCTGGATTTGAGTTTTCGCTCACTTGACGGCATGTTTTTGTGTGTACTATGAACACTGTAATGTTTAAAACTGACCTGGGAGTGACAGCCATCCCTGGAATGGACAGATGAAGAAATGAGAGAAAGGAATGAAGGAGAGGTGGAGCCTATGAGAGGAGGAATATGGAGAGATGAGAGAGGAAAAAACAGGTTGGATTCTGGGTAATCATGGGAATGACTGACGGATGACGTTTTCCCGTGTAAAAGGAAAGAGGTCTGTTTTTCCTTTAACAGTTTTATAATTTCATGTGTCCAGATGGTTCAATACTCATATACATAATCCTAGAACTATTTCATTTTTTCAGAACTCAGATTATGAAAGGCTTCTGGAAAAAATATGAGATTTTCATTTCAGTAGATTATATTTCCAGGTAAGATTATGTAACATAAAAAAAGGGCTGTATGTGTGTACATATTGTAATAAATGATTAGTTCTCTTGTTAAATTTAAATTCTTTTTCAAATATTTGCCAAATGATATTTAACAGAGAGAAGATTAATAGTTTTAATAACTATAATAACAATTTGTTTGACTTTGCCATCATGACAGTTAATAATATTTTTCTAGTTATTTAAAAAAAAGATACTACTATTCAGCTTCAAGTGCAGTTTAAAAGCTTACAGGGGTGGTCCACTACGATATCATATTTTAAACTTTAGTTCATGTGTAATGTAGCTGTGTGAACATCTTTGAATGTACAGTAACAACAACTTGTAATATGCTCAAAGTTAAATGCAAAGGGAGACATCGGCTTTTACAGAGTTCGCTTAGCAAAGCCTACAGTAAACGAAGTTTGGGGACTACAAAAAAATACATACATTAGGGTACGTGCATAAGAAACGTGCAGCGAAGAGGCGTGGCCAGAGGCACTGTAATGTTATAGCAGATAAAGCTATAATGCTGCACAAACAATGCTATTTTCACAGAGCTTCTTCCGTTTCTGTATTTGGGCTTCCAAAGGACATGACACAAAGAGAGAAGTGCTTACAATTTAATTGTTATTATGTTCCAGAGAATTATAAAATAGATGTAGCTCTAGCATTTGACAAAGGACAGCTTCCAGAATCTCTCCCAGTTCAGTGCTGGATTTGGCTAAAAACTTCTCAAAGAAGGAGCAGTTCCAACCATAACAGAAAAAGCTGTGGATTGCGAGCCACAACCTGTAAGTATGTTCAAATTGATCTATTACATGCACAGTTTCTAGCGTTAACGGTATGTTGTAGCGAGGACGTAAACAAGGATGTAGTCAACGGGAAATGCTGTTTGGCACCGTTAACAATTTAGCTACAAATTCATATTTATCTGTCAAACCCCTGTAAACACCCACAGTCTTCACCAGCGCTACAGTGTCTCTCTATGTTTTGCTTTCCCTGCATTCTACATCTCAAATAACCAACTCGCAAAAGATATGTGAATGTTTCATATTACTTACACATGCTTATTCCGAACATATGTGAAAGACATTTGTCAGATTTTATTTTAGAGAGCAGGCATGAGGTTCAGCTGTGATTTTTCTGTCTGATTCAGGCTCAAACTGATACGGCTACACTGACTGACAGTATTTACACAACAGAGGCAAAGCACGTGCTAGTAGAGGCATGGCGCTTCCTGGTGACGTGGAGTCGATCCACGAATCACAGCACATTATGTTAGCTGACCAATCAGAGCCTCTAGAGGGCAGGCCTTCGGAGGAACTAGGAAGTATGATAGTCGTTTACAAATGAAGCATGAGCACACATTGCTTTGCACCCCATAAACACAACCAGATACACTCTGGACCACCCCTTTAACAATTAGGTTAACAAGGCAAGTTAGGGTAATTAATCAAGTCATTGGACAACAGTGGTTTTACTGTATAAAAATATTGACTGTAAATATATATTTTAAAAACTGCTTTTATTCCAGCCAAACTAAAAGAAAAAAAGATTTTCTCTAGAAGAAAAATAATTTCTCAAAGAGAGAACATTTTCACAAGAGGGCTAATAATTCTATAGTTTTCCTTCAACTGTGTGTGTGTGTGTGTGTGTGTGTACAGTTTATGTGTGTATAATATTTCAATAAAAAATATATATCATCATATATTATTAGTTTATGATATAAAATACCATTTAAGTTTAAAGAGGTTTAACACACTTCTAGGCATCGGATGATAACCGTTTTCAAGGTATACCGCGGTTTTGAAAAGTCAAGGTTTTAAAACCATCAAAATTTTCTGCTATACCGTTCCTAAGGTATGAGTACGATTTTTTTATTTAGTTTTTTTGTTTTGTTTCTTAGGACAACAGTATCTCCAGCAGAAAAGATCTCCAAAGATGCCATTTTAAATTTATTTATTTAAATCTGTGTTTTTGAAACTAATGAAGATAGCAGAAGTCAATGATTCATTTGAATTATTTAGCCGGACATGTTTACTGCTCCAAAATATTTTAAATGTTTCTCAAAATAAAATAAATTGTGTTCAAAGGGGAAAAAAGTTATTGTTTTTTACCCAGATATTTAAATAGAACTTATTTTAGAGCAGTAATCACAATACCGTGAAACCGTGATATTTTAATCCAAGGTTATCATACCATCAGAATCTTATACCGGCCCATGCCTCTGTTACTATGTAAAAAACATATTGATACTTAGTAATAAATAATTACTTAATAAAACTTTCTAATATTATATAACTTTATAATAGCTTATATCAGCGGTTCTCAACTATGTTCCTGGCTTATATGAAAATTTTTTTTTTTATTTCAATCAATTATAGTTTCAATCGATTAAAAAAAAAAAAAAATTGTATTAGTCTTTGTCTCTTTCTAAGGAGTATTTATCATGCTGTTATGCAAGAAGTCATTAAAGTTTTGTATTGTATTGTAATTGATTATATTACATTTCAGTGTAACATTAAATAACATAAATAATTATTAACTATTAATTGCAATTATTAATTAAACTACAATTCAATAAAGAAATATATATACGTTTAAATTGTAAGGATCATTTAAATTTATTATGGTAAAGTCTTTTACATGGTAACAAAAATGTATTAAATAAACAAAGACATACAGTAAATATAAACTGCTTTTCCATTACAGGAAATATATATATATATATATATATATATATATATATATATATATATATGATAAAATAAATAATAAAACAGTTACTTTAAAGTCTAATCGTGCTACTTTTAATGAATCATATTATTAATACATTTTATTAAACAACAAAAGCCCCAAACATTTAAATGGTAGTGCATTAGAAATATAGTTTGTTAGTTATAAGTAATTATTATCAAAGCCTGCAGATTTGATCACCTTGATCATATAAAACCCCTTGGCTTATAAAAGCATCAAATGGCTAAAGTAAGAAACAATAACCTCAAACACAGCAGTGCAGTTCCAGTAAGAGCCACTGTGTGTGTTGTTGTCCCAAAGGCTGACTCACCTAAAGGCACTCGAGCTGCACTGGCGTCTGGGTTGATCCAGAAGGACAGCCATGATAAGACCACGATGAGCAGTGTAGGAGCATAAACACCCATCATGTAAAAGCCCACCTGCCTCCTCAGAGTGAAGATGACCTCCACACATGTATAATAACCTGGAGATGAGGAGAAGAAACGTGATCGTGAGACAATGCATTAAAATAATACGAAGGTCACTTTCAACATTTACTTCGCTAGAAAACTTTTTTTTTTTTTGATAGTACATTAATGGTAGGACTTTATTAATTATGATAGGACTGTATGCAGACAGTCAGAGAGAAAGAGAGTGGATACGATTGGGAAAGAGCTACAAGAAACCGGAGAATACTGGGATTTATAAATGAATTCATGTATATTATAATACATTAATAATACACTTATAATGCATTATAAATACTGGTAAAGTGTTACCAAAATTGCTTTAATAAACAAACCATTTAAACAATTTTTTCATAATTTTACAGAATAACATGTACATTAGGTTGTTTTGTAGTTTTTATTAATAGTTTAAATTAGTTTTTATTGATATATTTTCTGTTTGCATTTTAATTGAAGTGATTTTTTATTTTATATATATTTTTAGTTTTAATTTTATTATTGTCATTTATTTTATGTTTCTTTTTGCATAAAATAATAACTGCAACATACCACAGTATCTTTCCACAACAATTAATAATTTAGCTCAGTGTTTTTTAAACAAGTAATTGTTTTTGTTTACTAAAGAGACAGCAGTGTCAGTGAGATCAAATATGAAATATGTGATGTATGAAGAAAATGCACTGTATTGTAAATGTCATTTATAAACAGAATATTAATATATTGCTTGTCATTTGCATTAAATACATTTTTTCCAAATATAATACAAGTGAAAAAAAATTAAACTGTGCCTTGAGAACACATAAGTTACTGTTTATAAAAAAAGTCAAAGTAAGACAAGAAATCATACAGTATGAATTTGTGTGCATTGTCTAAGGAAAGTCTCCTAAAAACATGGAAAATTAACTCACGTGTGTGTTTGTGCGTGTGTATATGCATGTGTGTGTATTTGAGGAGTTCCTATATTCGGAATCCGAATATATAGTCTTCTAGTGGTCATGGAGGAATCTCTGCTGAACACTGAACATCTGTCAAAAAAAGCATTCAGTAACCTACTACAAAAACAAAACAATGAAAAAAAACCCACACTAAATGAATCAGAGGAGCTTTCTAATTCACTGTATGAATTGGAGCAGAAATGAACACATGCCAAGGTTTTTCCCAGAAATGCCTTACAGAGAATTATAGTGTGCTTACGGAATGGGCATATAAATATATTTTCTTTGGCAATTTAAAGTGGTCTTGTTTTATTTTTGTTTATATTTTGACCAATCAATTTCCTGTTTAATTTCCCCATAATTAATCATTGGTTGTTATTTTTATAATGTAAAATAAGCTACCATTAAAGTAAGGAATGATGATTACTTTTGCCTGCAAAAATAAATTAAGATCCATCAAAAGTGACATTTTTTACATTGTTATAAAATTTCCCTTCAGATACTGTATAGACCATTTTGAGGGATGTAAACAAAAACAATGGTCCAAACACATTTCCTGTTTTACATTTTTAATTTCTATAGGTTCCGAGAATCCACAATGTGCCACATATTGATAAATAATGTTATGACAGCTGTTTTAACATTAAGTTATGAGTGAATTGCATCTTGTTACAGTTATGAAATAGTTTGATAACAAGCAGGAAATGTTCACGGGCCAATGACATGACCACATTGAAATGGTCTATTCACCTTATTCTTCAAGTAAGAGCGGGCGCAGCCATTTGAATCTTTTTGGCTCGAGACGTCCGGTCTCATTCACTTCCATTCAGTTTTAGACGTTAAAAGCGGCTCGTTCTGCTGCTTGATGTTGCAAACTGATATTTTCTTATTACATTATTCTACTTTGTCTGTATAGTGAAAGATTACAAATTTCTTTAAATATATAAATTACATTGTAAAATGCATTCTGAGGGAGCCTATACATGAAATACCGGAACATGTCTCCAAAGTAATGCAAATTGTCAGTTGTGTCTATTGTCTAACAAATGGCTAGTTAACACTTTCAGGCTGGTCAAGTGGCAGGACAGGTTCTGGCTCGAGTACTTGATTTGCACGCTTTGTTTTCATGCTAAAATGTAACATGAATGGGTACTTATATGCTGATGAGATCGGGGCTGGAGATGCAATTTACCCCGCTGACAACAACACTTCATTTGCATGCTTTGTTGAGGTTTGTCCCCTCCTATTATGTATCACTGGCTGTAAAAATGTATATATTTGAGTGCATAGTTGTACTAGAGGAGAGATCTTTCGATGAACGCCACAGCTATGCCGAGTTCTTATTAAAGAATTCTGTTTTGAAGATACCCGAAAGCCTCCCTGGTTTTGTCTCGTCTTAGAAATTCACAACAATAGTCATGCAAACACTTGTTTGTAGAGCAACTTGTTTGACCGTTTTCTGCCGTTTAGTATTCCTAGTCATTTCTCCGATAGGCGACTGAATCGGAAGTTCTAAAACAATCGCAAAAACGAGCGCACTTCCGCATTAAAGAATAAGGTCAATAGGAACGATATCAAAACTCAGAAAAGTAATTTTCTATGTGTTCACAGGAGATATTCCAACAGAAAACAACTTTAATGGAACTTTTGGCATATATGAAACACACCAAAAACAAAAACATGTATTTTGAAGCTGTCAAGTGTCGTTCATAAAACATGTTTCAAAATAAGTCAAGAGACAAGAATGTTTATGATCTGAGTCTGTGCAGTTTACTCAGCCATCAAAAACCCTCAAAATCTTTAGGGAACCACCGGTGAATTTTTCTTCCTTGTTCTCATGTCATTCCTGCACTTTAAACAAACACTGTTCTTTTAAAACTTTCTATCCATTGAAGAATCCTGAAAAAAATGTATCTTGGTTTCGACAATTATAATAAGGCTCGCAACTGTTAATAATAATAATAATAAATGTTTTTTGAGCACCAAATCTGCATATTAGATTGATTTTTGAAGGATAGTGGGAGACATTTAGGCAACTTTTACCCTAATCAGGATACATTTGAAAACATTCACACTTTCGTTTTCATTTGTTTTCCAAAAGTTGTTCATCCACACTGTAAGACGCTGCATTACTTCAACCTGCCGTTTACTTCCTTTCAAGGTCTTTGAAAGATCTCAGAAAAATTTTGAGGAAAAATCAGGAAGCACTGATTTAAAAAAAATGAACCGACAGTGAGGAGGAGTTGTTGCTGCGAGTAACACATATATAAAGTATAAAGTTGCAAAATATAACTATATATATAATATATATAAAATATAAACTGGAAGACGTGCTAGGAAACAACAGCTCTGAGTCAACATTTTGTGTCCTTTGAGGAAAAGGAGTCTGGAACATATTCAAATTGACATTAAACTTTAATAATACTGTCAAAATGGAGAAAATCCAAAACAACTGCTGTCTTCCAACATTATAGCTTAATAAGTCACATGACTAAAACGGCATCATCGTTTTTGAAAGCCTCCGTTTTCAGAGTCCACACTGCAAATCAAAAACAGCGTTTTCAAATGTATCCGTTTTGGAGAGCATTTTCAAAAAGGTTTTCGTTGAATATAAACACATTCTCGGTGTGAATAGATCTACATAATCTACATTTTGAAACAAAAAAGTATTAGTGTGGACAATAGACATGGCCTTACTAAAAGCTTTTGCCAGTTCAAACTTCTAACTACTTTAAAGATTTACTAAAAGCATTCATTCAAAGCAATGAAATAGTATGGACTGACTGTAATAGTGATTTTGTGACTGACTTTATTGAATATCTGGTTGATTTTTTTGGTTTAAATTAATAATGCAATGCAATTTACAAACGTGTGCAATAGTCAATTTACTGGTATTTGTGACATTATTTAACATCACTGAAAAAAAGCTTATCTTAAACCATATTATGCCTGTTTTATTAGGAGATTGCCCACACCTGATTATCATTTGTTCTCCTTGTTTGACCTATTTTGCGCTGGTTTATGCACGGCTTTAGATGTTATGAAAGTAAGCCTTTGGCACTTCTATAGGATTGCACTCTCATGCTAATTTGCCCTTTTAAACTAACGTGGACCCATGCCACTGAAGACTTGATGGCTGCTGAAAATTCTAATTTAAAGTGTAGTTTTTTTTGTTTGTGTAGTTCTGTTTTTTAACATTAAAGGCATAGTTCATCCCAGAATGAAAATTCTGTCATCATTTACTCATCCTTTGCTTGTTCCAAACCTGTTTGAGTTTCTTTTTTTTCTGCTGAACACAAATGAAGATATTGTGAAGAATGTTGTAAAAAAAACAGCCATTGATCTCCACAGTATTGTTGTTCCTACTATGGATGTCAAAGTGTTTGCCCCGTACTGATTTCTTATTTTTGTTTCAAAAACAGGGG
>CAIGQV010019068.1:4777148-4794482 GCA_903798115.1 Danio jaintianensis | reverse complement strand
ACATCATGCAGTTTGTAAATTAAGGGAAATTTTTTTTAAGGGAAACAAAATCCGAAAGTACATAGTCTGGTGTGAAAAAGTGCATGCTTCCTAAACCTAATAACCTAATACATTTCTTTGGATCTCTGCATGATGTCTAGATTTTGAGGATCTTTTGGTCTACTTCACTTTGTTAAGCAGGTCCTATTTAACTGATTTCTTGATTGCGAACAGGTGTCGCAGTAATGGGGCCTGGGTGTGACTAGAGAATTTGAATTCAGCTGGATAAACTAGAGTTAAGGTATTGTTTTAAGGGGGCTATTTAGTTTTAGATTAATTTTTTTTGCAAAAGTGCATGATGTGTTTACTTGTGTTATCTTTGACTAATGTTTTAATTTGTTTGATGATCTGAAACATTAAAGTGTGACAAAAATGCAAAAAAAAAAAGAAATCAGTAAGGGGCAAACACCTTTTCACACCACTGTATAAAAAAGTTTAGAACAATTTGAGTGGTGAGTAAATTTTCATTTTTGGGTGAACTATCCCTTTAATAGTCATATGGTACAAGCTTGACCAACTTTAATTCATACATTAATTTTCTTTTCGGCTTAGTCCCTTTATTAATCTGGGGTCGCCACAGCGGAATGAACCGGCAACTTATCCAGCATATGTTTTTACGCAGCAGATGCCCTTCCAGCCGCAACCCAGTACTGGGAAACATCCATACACACTCATACACCACGGACAATTTAGCTTACCCAATTTACCTATACCGCATGTCTTTGGACTTGTGGGGGAAACCGGAACACCCGGAGGAAACCCACGCGAACACGGGGAGAACATGCAAACTCCACACAGAAATGCCAACTGACCCAGCCGAGGCTCGAACCAGCGACCTTCTTGCTGTGAGGCGATTGTGCTACCCACTGCGCCACCGCGTCCCCCTTAACTTTAATTTATTGTGTTTAAATAGATTACATTACAACAGGGCCAGAATGCAGAGTTGTGGGATAATTGATGAAAGATCGATCTGATTTATTAGCATTACTGCAAACATTCATTACCTGTAAGGATTAGCTGATTACTCTTCGAAACAAACGCCAGCAGTCTCTAGAGTGTTGATTTAAAGCAGCATCATCAGTCACAGAAATGAAAAACTGAACAATGCATTTAGAAACACAGAGCTAAACCTCTGACCGAATATGAAATAGTTGATTTTTCTCAAGTAGCAAAACAAGCTTTGAGCACTGTGTGACCACATTACCGGAAAACAGCTCAAGAGATCGTTAAGAGCAGGCTGCAGATGTTCTTTTATTGTCTTGTTTGTGATGTGACTGGGTTTGATCGTTTATACGAAAATGTGCGTGTGTGTTTGTGTGGGCGCGTGCATTTTTTGTTACATAAGGACACAACTTTGTATAATGACATGGGTATGACATAGTTATTACAAGGAGAAGGTGACTTGAGGAGATTGCCTCATGTCCCTATTTTCCAAAAGGCTTAGCGTTTTTTTTTTGTTTTGTTTTTGAGAATGTAAATCCACACACAGTTTCCTGTTAGGTGCAGGGTGATTGAAAATACAGTTTGTACAGTATCCCACAATTCACAATTCCTTTGTATTTCTCACATTGTGGGGACCAAATGTCCCCATAAGTATAGCAATACCAGTAATATTTTACTTTGAAGGGACATTTATTTTGTTCCTCATGAGGAAAACTCATAGCTCATAAATCACACAGAATAAAGATAAAAAAAAGCAAAAAATGCAGATTGGTACCTGTGAGGGTTGGGTTTAAGGATAGGGGATAGAATATACAGTTTGTACAGTATAAAAATAATTATGTCTATGGGAATTCCCCATAAAGACAGCTGTATGTGTGTGTGTGTGTGTGTGTGTGTGTGTGTGTGTGTGTGTGTGTGTGCGTGTGTGTGTGCGTGTGTGTGTGTGTGATCTTAGTAAGTTACACTCATGCTGTTCTGCTCTCTTATATAAGAAGTGAATACTGTATTATGCAATAGATTCCTACGGGAGAACTACACTCCAATACTTACAAAGCTACTTTATGTTAAAGGTACAAATATTTGTGTTTGTATACCCTTACCAAAAAAACAAAACACACGAGTGCACTCAAAGTTTTTGTCATGCTCATGTGTTTTTTGTGTAAGGATTATACAATTATAATATAGCTGCTCATTGTATGTTGAAAGTAACATTTTTGCACTGTACATTTTATATTTGTTTGCATGTTTGTCCTTGTTTACTGTGTCATTGATTATTTAACTTTTTTTTATTAAGAAATGTGTGTTTATAAGGGAGGAAACAGTATGTGTTTGTTTATAGAGCATATGTAGTGGGAGTAAGGGATAATGTACAGTCAGCATGTAATTATTCCAAACATTTTTTTATCACCCTGATGGGACTTGTTTAGAAATAATGACCCACCGAGTATACAATTTCCTCCTTTTTAATTAATAAATAAATGTATATGAAATTTAGCTTTGAGTTAAATGATTATGTGATAACGGTGCTGTAGGAGATATTAAACTAGCACAGCTGGTCAACTATAGTTAATTTTTTAATAGGAGTTACAAATATAGTACAGGTTGGCTTATTGATGGTTTTTACAAATTAATCAGCAATAATAACATAGGTTAATGGGACATACTGTTACCATCTATTTGCATTTGTTTATATCCAGCTGGGCACTTATATGCAATTATTTTTGTTTATCATCAATTTTGTTATTTTGATTACATAACATTTAAGTGTTCTAGAATAGAAACCAGTCAAAAAATAAGATTCCATAAGGTTAATAACTGTTGAAGAGATGTTGTAAAGTTTGCAGTATTTACAAACACATTTTCATTTTTATTTTAGGCTGTATTTGTTAACGCTATAAGATAAAATAAAACCTTATTACAGGTTTGTTGACCTCTAGAGTTTAACAAAATAACTTTTATTGCACTCAAAAAATTACTTTTGCTGATTGTTCAAACTATGTTTTTATTATGAGTACAATTCTTAAGTTTTTTTTTGAGGGGGGGGTGGGGTGGGTGGTCAACTTAATTGTTTTATGTTCAATCTACGTAAATTTGTAAAAACCTGAATTGTGTTGGAACAACATGATGGAATTGTGTGGAACCCAGCCATTTTTACAGTCATTCTAGTAGTTTGAAACAAAATACTGTATAGAAGTAACATACATAGAATTTATTGCATGACCGACAATACATTTTCAACACTTTTCAACATTAAATGCTGTCGAAGCAGAGATCAAGGGTAAAGTCTAGATGCAATACAGCTGCGGATACACTGTAAAGAAAATTCTGGGTTCCACAAAATCAATTTGTGTTGGGAAGTTAACTTATTAGTTTTTACAAATGTAAGTGGACTTAACATAAAACAATTAAGTTGTCCCCCCAAAAAAACTTCAAGAATTGTGTTGTTTCAGCTCAATTTAAAGAAGTAGTTTGAACAAACAGCAAATGTATTTTTTGAGTGTACTCACATCAATATAGCATAATTTTTGTGACACAACAATAAATAATATTTTCATTAGGGTTGGGGAAGGCGTTAATAAAAATACAATTGAATGGGTAATTTAATAAATAATATGAATAATACTCTGTATAATTACTTTTTTACATTATTGTGATGGTTGGGTTTAGTGCTGGGGCAACATTAATAAAATACAATTAATGGGTAATTTAATGAATAATATAAATAATTCTTGTTAACTTCCAGCTGCAGCTGTATCCCTTCTAGCAACAACCGAGATCAAGGTGTCAAAATGAAATTTGAAAGCATAAATAAATGGAATTACAAGGATGTTAATTAATAAATAGTTTTACAGTGCAACATGAATGATCAAACTATAATTAACATATGAACATTGTAGAGTACCAATAAATCAATCAATCATTCATTTATTGATACAGTCCAACCTGGCTATTGTTATCAGTAAAATTCAAAACAGTTGACCTCTATGCTACAGTATAGTTACATTTTTTTCATTAAATATCATTTTTTTCAGACTTTTTATCTTTAATATATGATCAGAATCTGCTGTTCAGACACTCATCTATAACGTTTACTTTTAGCACACACAAACAATTTTTTTGAATGACTTTTTCGTATTATACATGAGTTATTCCAAAATTGCAGGTACATTTCAAGCATTTTCCATTTTCCGTAAACTGGATTAATATACAAATAAATGATAAACAACAAATAACTAATTTACAGTAAACTGAATCTATTATTAATGTAAAATGATGCAAAATGCTTAAACGTGATAGGAAACATTTGATTCTGTTACTAATTATTGTGTAAATTATTCTTCTATATTATTCCACTAATATAATTGACACCATTATGTGCTTTAGCGTAAGACCTTGAACCAGAAACTACATGGCAATGTCTAGAAAAAAAAAGTTATGTTTTTTCTTCGTATCATAGTTTTCAAAAAGTGAATGAGAAATTCACTGAAATATCACTATAACAGAGTGGACACATAATTAATTTACTATTTGAGTATCCTAAAAACTTTGTACTAATTAACGAGAGAAGAATAATGACAGGCTTCCAGAGTTTCCTACCAGAAGAAGTGACTGTTATGTAACCGAGTTTAACCAGAACTTTAGGACAGACACAAAATATACATTTTTATTACTGAAATAAAAAATAATACAGAAAATAGATGTTTCATGCACATGTTTATATAACATAGTAGAGTATGTACACAAAAATTTATTATTTCATGATTATTGAAGCTAAATTTATGATTTTGGAGGCAGAATCAGTAAAAAATGTAAGGAATTGAAGGAAGTCTTTAAGTTAATATTTTTAAGACAAGATGTCTGCATATGTCAGGATACATACAAACACTATTTTTAGTGTTAGGAGACCCAAAATGGACCTGTAATTCTAAAATCACCCACAAATATACACATAGCAAAAAAAAAAAAATGACACAGCATGTCAAAAAAGGCTGGGAAACCCATGCAGGGCAACTAATGCATGGTATTGATACAAGATCCTCACACACAAATATTACTACACACATCACATGGCAAACACACTATGCTTAATCCATGGCATCATTATCAACAGTATCATTATCTCTAAGATCTCTGCCTCAGGCTCAGAATGAAGCAGAATCTTAGATAGCTATGTCTAACGTTTGCAAAGACAACAAGAGATTAGGGTTGCGCAGTATCGGAAAAATCTAGCATTGCGATATTTTGCTGTTCTGCAATATGTATATTGCAATATGGATACAAATTCACCAGATGACTTGAATATCTAAATAATTAATAATTTTAGTCTGCATAATTTATAATAAACAATCTACATGCATAGATAAATACAATAAATACAATAAAGAAAAAGATACAAATTAAATACACAATGTTTTATTGTTTTCCAAGAAGTTTAATAGTATTCGAGAACAGTAATTGAATAATCAAATGCGAAATACTACTGTGTAGTCTTCATTGTAATAATAATTAAATTTTTAATCGTTAGTAGTAAGTTACAAATGGTACGATTTCAACATTGCATATCCTGCGATGTGACTATTGCGAATGACCACATCGATGCTAAAACAATATATTGTGCAGCCCTATAAGACATTGCCTATGTGCAGAATTAAAGGGACAGTTCACCCAAACATTTTAACTGACTCATCATTTACTTACCCTCAAGTGGTTCCAAACCTTTATGAGTTTCTTTCTTCTGTTGAATACAAAAGATGAAAACCTGTAAGCATCAACTTCCATAGTAGGAAAAACAAATGCTAAGGAAGTCAGTGGTTACAGGTTTCCAGCTTTCTTCAGAATATCTTCTTTTGTGTTCAACAGAAAAAAAAACTCAAATAGGTTTGGAACAAGTAAAGGGTGAGTAAAGGATGACATCATTTTCTGTTTTTTTGTGAACTATGCCTTTAAATACTTGCAAGCCGCCTACAGTAAGCAAGCCTTCAAGTTGTGATAACATCACTGGGGAAAACAATATAATCATCTAAAATTTGTCAAATTTCATGACATTAGAGGAGTTATGCAGCTAATTCTGTTTTTATGACAATTCAGTCCATTTTTTCACATCATAGGGTAGTCATAGGGTCCTAAATAGCCAGAAGTTAACCTTCTTTTATTCTACACTGAGTTTTTCATAAAACAGGTCATTTCACAAGGATTCATTCATACTTTCATTTTCCTTCGGCTTGATCCCTTATTTATCAGGGGTCGCCACAGTGGAATGAACTGCCAACTATTTCGGCATATGTTTTCCTTTCAGCCGCAACCCAACACTGGTAAACACGCATACACTCTCACATTCACACACGCACTCATTCACTCATACACTATGGCCAATTTAGTTCATCCAATTCACTTATACCTCATGTCTTTGGACTGTGGGGTAAACTAGAGCACCCGGAGGAAACCCACACGAACAAGAGGACATGCAAACTCCACACAGAAGTGCCAACTGGTCCAGTGGCATCACTAGCTCCATTGAGTGCATTGTGTCTGACATTGCAAATCTGAGATATGCAGTCTCAGCTTACAAATCTAAGTCTGCATCCAGATTTCATAAACTACAGCATCCCAATATTCGCAGATTAAATTCAGGCAAACTTTAGCATACAACTAGACACTGTATAATAAAAAATTAGACAAAATTTAATACTATGTAAAATAGCATTTAAGATTTTCAATACTTTTTAAAGGCCTTAAGTTTCTCTAAATTTATTTATAAACTTAAAATACTTTTTTAGGTCCCGTGGACACCCGATATAGGTGAACACTATTTACTATTTACATTTTGGTGCACAAAAGTGTTTAAGGAGCTTCTTATGATTACAGTTAAACCACTGAAGTCAGTTTTGACAGTGTTTAGTTCCTTTTCTAGACTTTTATCATCTCAGGACATTTGCTGTATATGGAGGATGAGAGATCTCTCGGATTTCAACACAGTTTGTGAACTAATTTGAATAAACAAATGTCTCAGAATTTTCATTTTTGGGTGAACTAATATTGAGCTTGGTTTCATTTCAGTTAGTAGCATCTCTGATTTCAGGCAGAATAATTATAATGTGTGCCATTGTAAATATTTAATATTTAAATATGTCATGTACTGTATACAGACCATTGGTTTTCTGCAGAAACAGTATATGTGGTATGGCGTCAAAGCAAAATAATGAGAACACGGATTAAAGAGCACAGGAACATACAGTTCCCACACCAAAGAAATGGATCAGGTGTTCAGAGCTTGATGAGGGAGCAGCAGCTGCTCAGGCATACAACATTTAACAAGACACTTCATAACCACAACAATCATAAAAAAAAAAAAACGCTTGATCATTCCAACAGTTTAATGCTACAGAAAGACTCTGGCTCTGATGCCGATGTCGTTCTGCCAAGCTTCCTATCTCAGAGGTATTGATTCATTTGAGTCTGAATTAGGGGTGTAAAATAGCTATGAGGTCAGCGTTTTTTCACTCGCATGTGTGTGTGTGTGTGTGTGTGTGTGTGCTGTTCTTAGCTGTTGTCTTACTGAACACTGTGTCCTCATTCTGCATTGCCTTCCTTTAATATAAATGCAAATATGAAAGTATTTATATATTTACATCAATACATACCTGTTCCAGGGTAGAACTTGGTGCAGTTTCCATATTGAATATCCTCTTGCTTTACATCAAACTGTGGCAAAGCAATCTCATCCATCTGAACAGGGTCTCCAGACTGCCACATAAACACCAGGTCCTTTGTGGTGTAGCCAACTATATATACATACACACAGAAAAAAACATTGAAGTCGGCACAAAATGGAAGTTGTAATTGTTTTTTGTCCCCTATTATGACTATTAAAACAGCTTTTTGAATAAAAAAAGACATACGATTTTGTTAGATTATTGTCATTTGCTATTGGTCAGTCTCATTTGAGTGACAGTTTTTCCCACCCTCATGACAGTGAGCACATCATCAATTGAGATGTTTTGCAAGAGGGAAAAGTCACATAAAACTCAAACATTTTTTCATTTGTTTTAACTTTTTATAATAAATTAATTTTCATTAATTTGGTTTAATTTAGTTCAAAAAGGTGGACCTCAGTCTCCGTGAGAGCTCAGATGCTGTGCGAATGAAAAAAACAATAACATATTGAGAAAACATCTTCATCAGTTTGACAACACGTGTAAACGCAGATTCAACACATGGAAATACAGAAACATGCCGCAAGTTAAGAAAACACTTGCATATAGAAAAACATTAACAAATCGATAACACATCTTAATCAGTTTAACAAGGTTGTTGATAGATCGGATATGGTGGCGGCTGCAAGTTAACGAGAATTATTTATATTATTTATTAAATTTCCCATTTATTGTATTTTATTAACGTCTACCCCCACCCCAACCCTAAACCCAACCGTCACAGTAATGTAAAAACAGTAGTTGTATCGAGTATTATTTATGTTATTTATTAAATTTCCCAATAAATTGTATTTTTTAACAACTAAAAAATGCTTAAAATGCTATTTTAGTGACATGTTAGCAAAAGTTACTCTTAGAGATCAAGCACGCTAATCTTTTGTAAGTTTTGCAGACACGAGTAATAATGCTGCCTTTAAACAGGAAGCAGCCGGGTTTGTCACTTTTTGGGGTCCCCCGACACATTTCCTTTGTGGTCTGCACTATTTGCAGTGTGTTTCTGTATTTGCATGTGTTGTGAGAATTTGCATGTGCATGTGTTGTCAAACTGATTAAGATGTTTTCTTAATTTGTGTTTTTCTAACTTTCTAACAGCACATTTGATCTCTCTTGGCCACTGAACACATGAGATAAATATAGGGATGCAAATGTTAGATGTTAAAACTGCAATATCAAAGGTTAGAAGTATAAGCCAAACAAATTAGCCTAAATTGAAAATAAAAATGTGAAATGTCTCAACTAGCAGAAATCAAGCATAATAGTTTCTAGAGAAGAAAAACAAAGTCAAGTACATACAAACAGTATAGAGTACACATGTAGATTTTGGGCCACATTTGAGCTTTTACAGTAGCACCAAACATTAATATACCATAGTACAGTACATCACATATGTTTATTTAGTGATGTTGTTTTATATTCAATCAAGCCCAAAAACAATGAGTATATCTTGAGCATTTTTTGTTTGTTTAGGCTATACAGGGTGTCCTGGATCCAATCGTATCACAATGATGATGAAATGGCATTTTCTTGCGCCACTGCATCAGTTACTGTTTTACAACAGGAACGCACTTGGATTGGATTGAATGCTCAGGCTGACAGCTCTGGCATTTATCATTCGCCAGAGTAAAAGCACACAACTGGAGGATTAGCACTCATCCACCATTATCTTATTACTTCTCATATACACTTTAAGTTATGCACATTGTTCATTTGATTGCTTTCAATCTGCCACTGCATACATACTACTGAGTTGCACTTTATTAAAATGCCATTTTTAAAAGGAGAAAGCACAAGTAATATAAACAAAAAGATGCAAATGCAATAAGCAATTTAGCTTACTAAAACTAATAGCTTACTATCCTGAAACTGATTCAAGAACTCAAATGTAAAAGTAAAACGGCATATTCTTCACAGTAAGAAATAAATATACACTGATTCAAGTTACTCATAGAGTTAATCGGTCAGGAGCAGTGAATGATTACTGTTTTCTTATATTGGTTAATTAACATCAAATGATGATGTCACTTCTAGACTGAATGCACAGATTTATACTAAGAATACTAAGATTTGAAGGTCATGTCCCAGCAAGGATAGCATAGTAGACTAGTGAACAAATAGACAGGAATGAGTGACTACACATGTACACATGTTTTGATGACTAGTCTATGTTTAGACTATGGACCCTTTTCACAAGACTGTTATGACACGTTTAACGGTCATCAGCATCTTAAAATTGAAGGGTTTTAATATTTAGATTTTTTTTAAACGTATGTACTGTATATTTACATGTATTTATGTATGTATTATATCATCTTTGCATCAAATTACAAAAAACAAATTGCCGCTTATGCGAGGTGTTTCTAACACAGCGTCTATGGGGCAGGACAGTAAATTTGACGTTGTTCTCTCTTCTGGTTGCCGTTATCAGTCTCACACAATTAATTTCCTTTTTTTGAAAGTCTTGATAACACAATCGTGGAGTTTTTCTTTTATTATTTTAGCCAATAGGATTTTTACCCAACTATGATGACTTCCGCTAATGAGAAACCCGGAAATGTGAAAAGGGTCCATTGTTAGATGTCTGTTAGATTTTCACTGACCTCACAACAACATTGTTTTAGCCAAGCCATTTATGTCTGGATGTCTATTAGATGTCTTTTATACACAAAATTGCTTGGTGTGTTAGAAAGGGCAATGGTGCATCATTTTAAAGATAAGGAACACAATGTGGTATTGTTTTTTACATCCTTGGAAACCAAAATCAAAACCAAAATTCTATAAATTGCCCAATATATAGTCAGTAAATTATCTATGAGAGCAAAAGCCCTCCTGGTAGTTTGGGAGTTCTCTACTTAACTTGTGTGCTTTACATACATTGCATATAGTTAGCACCAGGACTGGTTTTACCTCCTTCTTATCCAGTTTTCAATCTTTTAAAGTAAAAATAATTTGCAGTGGTTTGTTTTATTGCAGACGTACCACTGTATGTGTGCACTATAGGTGTGTATTCCACTTACAGCTCTCTAACTGCATCTTGCAGAGCTGGGTGTCCATAGGAAAGAGTTGTAGAGCCAGAGGGCAAGACAGGGTGACAGACAATCTGAACAAAAAAAAAAAAAAGAAACAGAATTTACATAAATGCACTGCCAGTTTTACAGAATTTAGAACAGACGTTATGCGAGTGTGTGAGGAGAGGACAGACACACACACGAACACCACACACACAGTGCAAGGTTCATTAGTCCTGGGTGCATGTGGAGCAGCAGTAGCAGATGAGAAAGAGAGAGAGAGAGAGAAAGAGAGAGAGAGAGAAAGGCTGGGATTCTCACCCTAAGGCTCTCACACACACACATGGCAAAGCAAAGATGTAGCATATTCTCTCATCTGCCACAAAGACCCTTTCAGCTTGAACAAACAGCCATGGCTTTTATCATTCTGCAATCTAAATATGCTGCAGTTAAAAATCAGAGCAGAGTAAATAAATAGTTGGAGAGTGAAAAACAAAAGAGAAATATGTGTAGAGTAAATCTGTCAAAGGATAAATATGAATCCAGCAAGAAACATTTGAGCAGCTCTTTCTGCAAAGCAAATGTAACAAAGACACACTGCCAGAGGTGCAATAAGCAGTGAAATGGAGAAACTGCAGGGCATTTCAGATTTGAAATGGAGAGAAAATAACACTGAAAATTTTTTCGAATTTAACATTTGACATAGGCTTTTATGCTTTTATTATATAAGCTGCACAAACATGTTTATCCTTTTATACATCTACTACAAATACACTTTAGGCCTAATTCCAGCCTAGGCCAAAAGCTGGAAACCATTTGGAAAATGATATATTACGCAGGGGTTTATTGATGTCTTTTGATATGGAACTCTAGATTTTCTAAACCATCATAAAGAGATTAAATTTTACATTTGAATTTGGTATTATATTATTAAAATATTCTAAAGATGGAGACTGCATGGGAAGCTCAGCTCACTTCAAAATGTAATCAAAAATGCAGCAGTGCCAATCATCTATTCAGAAGACTTTAAATGTTTTTTTATAAGTCTCCTATGCTCATAAAGCATTGGTGTATTTGTTTGATTAAAAATACAGTAAAGTACTGTAAAGTATGATTCAGATTTAAAAGATTCCGTCTGAATATATTTTTAAAAGGTTTATGAATATATTTTAAAAGTTATTCCTGATGCTGACAAAATCCTTCAGAAACAGTATCAATGTTTGATGTATGATTGACAACTACTTCATATTTTATGGAAACCATGATAGTTTTAATAGAAAACTCAGAAGAACAACATTTATTTGAAAGTTTTTAAAACTATCTAATGCATTCTTGCAGACTAAAAGTATTCATCTATTTTTTAATACTCACTGACTGCATATTTTTTAATGATAATTTCACTGTTTAGTGGTATTTTTAGGACACAAACACACAAAACGTGAGATTACACATTCTAGATGAATCATATATGAAAAAAACAACATGATTATGCTGCTTGGACACTCAGTCTAATTAACAGTGACTAACAGTCTAATTAAATATTATTACATTATGGAAAAACTGGTTATTAAGATTATAACTATTATTAACAATCAACATATTTCCCTGCAAACTATATATTGAACAACACTGGTGTTTTTATTATCATAATCATGCCGTACTGTATAATTAAAACCATAAACTTTAACAAATGCATTACAGCTTTTTCATCACAGATGTTTTTTTGCTTATTTTTATTTTTTATGCTTTACAGATATCTGCTATAAATCAAGGCATACTGCTGCTTAATAACTAAAACTTTTAGGTAGTTCTGGGCAAAGATTAATCGCATCCAAAATAAAAGTTTGTTTTGACATAATATATGTGTGTGTATTATATATATTTATTATGTATATGTGATACTATAGGAGAATTATAGAGGAACTTTTA
This sequence comes from Danio jaintianensis, assembly GCA_903798115.1. Lineage (NCBI taxonomy): Eukaryota > Metazoa > Chordata > Actinopteri > Cypriniformes > Danionidae > Danio > Danio jaintianensis. Next base: position 4,781,854 of record CAIGQV010019068.1, on the reverse strand, counting down.
TTATGTAATCACTGTATAATCAGCCACTATTAAAAATACATTACTATTAAAATACACTGTTAAAACTTATAGAAATACATAGATTCAAGTGATGCAGAGGAAACACAGACATGCAGGGCCTTAGAATTGAAGCACAGCAGTTCATGCACCTAAGTAAGAACATGCAGACAGAGCGTATGCAATACATTTAGGTAAATGCATGTATTGTCCAAGACAAAAACAACCCTCACTAAAATAGCATACATAAGGAGAATCATTTAGAAAGTATGGAAACAACATGATCATATGCAAACACATAATTGTAAGCACATGCTATATGACCTTTAAGATATGTGAAAACAGAAAAACATACAGCCATCAATTAAAAAGCTAGGATTCTATTGGAGCCGAGAAATGGCGTGATGTTACATCATATCTCATGATAACTATGGATAAGAAACTGTATATAAACTGTGGGTTTTGGAACATTGGGAGGGAGAGAGCTCGATCGACCATCTCTGCTGTAACAATAAACTGCTTCAACTTGAGAACTTCAAAGACCTCAGCTTCTTTTTTGAAACTTAGAAGATGTTTGTTGAGATCCAGCGCAACTTTCCACTACAATACACACACATAAATAGAAACAAGACTATACAAAACTATTTTGTTACATAGATATTTCAATTTATATATAATTTGAATCGTATACGTATATAATTTGTATCTAAATATAAATAAACATTTTATGATATATATGCATGCATGTGTGTATTTATATATACATAATAAATATACACAGTACACACATTATGTCAAAACAAACGTTTAGTTTGGATATTTGGATTAACTAATGGTGACTAATTTTTGCCCAGCACTACTTTTAAGACATTCGGTTCATTATTATTATTATTATTATTATTATTATTATTATTATTAATGCAATACATTTTACTACCACATGCCATTTTTTCCTCTTTTTATTCTACACTGTGAGCTTTTCACAAAAGGATGCCATTTCACAAGGATGATTATTCAAATCATAAAGACATTTAAAAAAAAAGAATTCTAAACAGAGCACGACACCATAATCATAATGAATAATGAAAACAGCGTAGAGGGATGATGTTGTTTGAATCACTTTTGAAACTTGTTTTGCTGCTGATGAATGATACTTGAACTTTAAAAGCCAATTAGATCCATTCTGGCTTTTAAACACAGCAGATGAGAAAACTGCAGCAGAACATTATACAGCAACTGAACATTATCAGGCATTGGTTTGAGCGCTTATATATTTATCACTGTTTTACAACATCTTGCAGTTACATTTATGCATTTAGCAGATGCTTTTATCCTAAAAGAGCAAAATGATAGTCGTAAAGTCAGGTTTATTAAACAACTAGATTAAGAAAGAAGCTAGAAAAAAAATATGCAGAGAATAATTGTGTGTGTGGTTTTCTTTTTGTGTTTGTGTGTGTGTAATAGTTGTTATAATTAACATTTCTGTTGTGAACGGGCCTTCAGATCTGTGAAGTATCTGACCATGGCTTACCTCATGCTGATGAGGACATCACCATTGCGGAAGATGAAGAGCAGTATGTTCTCCTGTGTAACGTCGTGAAAGTTAGCATTTTTTTCATTGGCAAAAAACAGATCAGGCTTCCACAGGCACTGGAACATTTTTGGATCAACGGTCAAAGCATCCGACTTGAAATCTGTTGGCAAACGCAGCCGTGGGTCATTCCAGCGCTGACGCAGGAAAATATTCACGCGGTAATCCTAAAGAGTTGAAAACACACAATGCATAAAAAGACACAATTATATTTCGCAAATCAACCAAGTAAAACATACAACAAGCATACAAAAATTGACTAACATGGAATACAAAATGAAGAAAAAAACAATTGGGCAAATGAACATGACCGAAATGCAATATACAAGAAAACCCACACACACTAAGTGATATTTTTTTTCTAACCATTGTAGTCTCTTGAATCGATCCAAAGCTGTTGATGAAGATGTTCACCTTATCCTCCACCGGGATACCTGCAAACGCATGATAGCACTTCTTTCAGAGGAATATAATCATAGATAAAAACCATGTGCAAAACAAACAGTCTGAAATGTGAGAATATGTTGTGCTCCGCTGGATGCGAGAGGTTGAGATTGCTGCAGAAGCTCATACAGAGAATAGAGTTTGGTTCTGACAAACTCTTATCCCACTGGGCTCCGAATGACACATTATAATACCACAGGGTCTTGTGATCCTCCCGCAACAGGACAGAGGAGAATTTCCAATTACTTTCTACAATACACACTCTGCCATTCTCTGACACTCTGATTAAATTACCATTCTAATGAGGTCATCTATTATGCTATTTGTGACTTTTTAGAAAAAAAAAGTGCAAGTATTACATTTTATAGCTGTTTTGTGAACTTGCTGGAGGTTCTGTTAATAACTAAAATGCTTCGTTGAAATAATTTACTTAAGGGTAAACTGCTAACATCCATTTGGTATCTTGACACAACTTTTTTCCAATTTTTTTCACAGCTAGGGTACTTTATACTTTGTACAAACTGATATTTACTTAAGTGAATATATCAGACCATTTTAATTGGTAACAGCATTTATTAATTCTACCAGAATTAAGAAAGTGTTATTGTAAAGCACAATAATTTCATGTAATATTTTTCTTCATGTGAGCAGCTCATGATAGCATCTTAATGACAAAACAGTTGTCAACAAAACAGAAGCATTTACAAAAAACAAGTTTCTCTGTGGTTTTTCGCCAAAATTAAAGCTATATAGTTTATTGCATAAAAGCAAAGGAGAAAAAACCCAACAGCCATAAATAATACTTTCATAATGTAGTTTTATTATAAAATAATAACAATAATATAATTATTTTCATGTTGTAATTCGATTATTATGGAATTAAAGTTTCTTTGATTAAAGTTCAATAATATTAATGTGATATTTTCTTTTTTTTATAATTTAAATGAATAAATAAACTAGCAATAACAACAACAAAAGCAATACTACTACTACTACTTTCAATTTATAAATATATATTGTTAGAGCCATATTTATTATGCAAATTTTAGAATATTATGTATGGTTATTTGTTTATTGCATTTATACTGTCTACAATCAAAAGAATGTTTATATTGTTATTGCATGCTTTAATTATGCCTTTGCTTACTGATGACCGATCACGTCATATCCTGGTTGTGAAGAGAGAAAGAGACGAAGTGATACAGTCCCATATTGTATCATTATATAAAGATAAAAAGATTGTTCCTGCTTTGAAGAACAAATAAAAACAAAAGAAGAATATAACGACTTGGATGAGTTTGTTGCATCAGACTGGTTACTGTAAGGATCATATTTCAAGCTTGGTTAATGGAGTGCCATTATATATATATATATATATATATATATATATATATATATATATATTAATTTAAATAATTTTTTTTTTTTTATAAAAAAAAAAACACACATTTTCAGGGCTGGTATATTTTAACCAGCCAATGGCAATGTTTTAACCCCTGTTTAATATATCTAGAAATCAACATTAATTAACTGCGTCAAAACATTGTTCATTTTAAATTTTCTCAAAAAGCAATAAGAACTTAAACAATGTTTATTTATCAACAGAAAAAAAAAATGTTCAATAGAAAGAAAGTACCTTTGAAATTTGGCCGTATTCGTGAATCATAGGTCATCAGAAGGCGGTTGAGTATGTTGCTGGTCGAGTTGGCTGGGACTCTGTCCAAGTCCTCTGCTGATAACTGACTGGCAATGTCAAAACACACACACACATGCACACACTATACTGGCAGTACATCACTTATCAAAGTCATACTAGGACATAACTTGCCCTGGCAAAGAGTCAAAAGCCCTCTTACATTTAAGAACTGTTCGCTATTCGACACATATTTCCTCCAGAATAATGTCTGCTATCAAAAATACAGTAAAACGCAGAGACACTTACTCACGCTTAGTCACACGCAGATATGGAGTACCCTCCCTGTCTATAGCCCGAGGCCAGTTTATAGCTGGATCTGTTAGTATGTAATGGAGATTGTTGACAAGGACACAGCGGGTCCTGGACTGACTTAAGTGCTAACTGAAGCATCCAGACTGGCAGAATTTATCTCCGGACTTTCACTCTGCTTAACAGCACTGTAATTCTTCATGACTGGCATCCTGCATCCTTGGCAACCTCAAATGATTATGGGATCAGCACATATATGTGTATGCGAGTGTGTGTGGTGCTGACTTACGAGGGACAGATGACTTGCTTGCCCTTTTTTCCCTTCTTTGGTTTGCCCCCCTCTTCTGCCGAGAACTGGACCAACAGCATCACCAAGATCAGTCCCTTAAGAAGCATGACTGCACACCTGCAACACACACAGACACATTAGTCAGCACAAATGCTTCTGAATTGAGCTGTAGCACCAATTAAACTACGCCTTCTGTTCTATTAATGGCATGAAACATCAGGACAGATCAAGAACAAAAGGATTTTTTATTTTCTGTAATAATTAATATTTAATTTCATCTGAATTAGCGGCTGATGAAAAATTACATTCAAGATATGCTTGATATTGGGCTGACAGCAACAAATTCAGTTTCCAACAGTGATGATATAGACTAACGCAAGTGTCTATTTTAATGTTTCAAAAATGTTTGTGAATAAAATCTCAAAATATAAGTAAAAGAT
>CAIGQV010019068.1:4740368-4753150 GCA_903798115.1 Danio jaintianensis | reverse complement strand
TGTGTGTGTGTGTGTGTGTGTGTGTGTGTGTGTGTGTGTGTGTGTGTACACAAGAGAGACTTACGTGATGGGAATTTGCTGATATTGTTGGACACACGGATAAGCATTCGTGCTCCCTTTAAATGATCTCCTCTTTTAACATGGATCTGAAAAATAAATGACAAAAGAAAATATCTAAATCTTACAATCTCTGATTTCTAAATCAGAAAAAGTTGGGACAGTATGGAAAACGCAAATAAGAAAAGATTTTTTTTTTGAACAGTATGGAAAGTTGGGACGGTAGCATTCGTGCTAACAAAGATACACGGAGGCAGGATACAACTGAACTGTCCTTTATTTTGCCAAAAAACAACTGCACACCGGAACAGAACGTTCATCACCAAAACTCTGCATAACACCCTTCATAACCATGTATGCATGTGAACGTCGGTGCTGTGTGAATTGTGTCTTTTACTCAGTAATGTCTGAGGTGCTTGTATCTACTCCCACAGGACAGTATAAAAAACGAAAAGAAACTTTTTTTGAAATGTGTTGCAAGAACAGATTGTATTTTGAAAAAAATAAAAAATAAAAATCATGAGGAGCACATTAAATAATGTTTGTTGTATTGTCTGCAATGAGATACAAGTCAAAGTAAATTTAGAAATCACTACTTTCTTTTTTTTACTTCCGTTTTCCATACTGTCCCAACTTTTCTGATTTGGGGTTGTAGAACAGCGAATCATAATAAATCACTGGGAAAAAACGAGAAGAAAGTTGATGAAACGAGTGTCTGACATTCACAAGATTTCTAAGCCTCCTTCACTTCTTACTCAGTTAAACACAATTGAAAATATATTAATTTCAAAATAATAGATATAAAAAATTAAGTGATGCACAAACAGCTGGTATGCAGGTTTATAATAATTTCTATAACTATTTTCCCTGAAGTTCACATAGGTGGCTTTACAGAGTGTAATTAATCTTGTTAGCATTTGACAACTATACAGCATCACAATAGTTTTGTCTAAATAATTTGTCACAATTTATATCTAAATTAAATTATTCACACACACACTAATATTTATTCGTTTGGAGTCAGAATTATTTTTACATGTTTTTAAAGGACATTTCCTATAATCTTCAATTTCAATAAAATCTGAATTATTATTATCAGGGTTCCCATGCTTTCACGAACAGCAGATTCAAGGACTTTTAAAAGCACCATTAATTTTAGTTCAAGCACCTAATTCATACCCCCAGCATATGTAGTGCCATGAAAGTCCTTACTGTACTAAACATTTCACTCACCCTTAAAATTTACATAAAAAATGTCAAAGCCTTTTTTTTAAATGTTGACAGTTTTAAAAAGTCATGTTCAAAGAAATTTAATCAAATTTGCTGAATTTAATACTGGTCATAATGTAGTATGTAATACTGGTGAAAATGTGCATTATTTGTCAGGGTTATTGTACATGATTTAAGATTTTTTATTTAAGAATTTCTCAGTTTTTACATTCTGTTTTTGACAATTAAGTACAATTGTCGAAATAAAACCATAAACAAATGTAATTTCAAATTTAATTCAAGCACTTTCTAAGACCAATGTTTGTTTTTAAGTACTTTACAGGCCTTGAATCAATAAGTCTGAAATTCAAGTACTCTTAAGTTCTTTTAAGAAGTGCGGGAACCCTGCTTATTATTATTATTATTATATTACAGTTTAACGTAAATGTTAAAAAGATACATTACTTATGTAATGGCAAAGAAGAATTTTTAGCTGCAATTACTCTAGTGTCCAGTGTCACATGATCTGTTAGAAATCATTCTAATATTCTGACTTTGCTGCTCAAGAAACACTTCTTGTTATCAATATTCATTTATCAATTTATAAACATATAAATAAAATATCCAATGATAATCTTTTTTTATATAACATATGACATTTAACATATAAAGAAATGAAAACAATGAATTGTTTTGCCACAAATAATGATTGATATGGTGTTTCTCACCTTCACTAATATGTAGCTGTGCAGGATCATCAGGTTTGTGGCCATCTCTGCTGGGATTTTAATGTGCTGCGTCTGAAGCTCAGCGTACATGCTGAACAAAACATCATGGGCATTTCGGTAGTTTCCTAAAATACAAAATTTCCATACAGACATTACATGTACGTCACAAAAACCCAGGGTGGGAATTCCCTGACAACGCACACGTTTCAATATAGTTTCTGCACTGCTTGGTCTTTACAATTACGTCATACAAAGGCACAAAATTCTCTACACTGCAAAAAAGGGTTTTCTTAATTAGATTTTCTTGTCCTGTTTCTACTCCAAATATCTAACAATTCTTAAATCAAGAAGCATTTTCTAGACAAACAAAAAATATTGTCTTGTTCTATGAAATAATATGCCACAATGTAGTGAGTTTTTACTTGAAACAAGCAAAATAATCTTGTTTTTCTTTTTGACATAAGATTACCCCATTGGCAGATTATTTTGTTTGTTTTATGTAAAAAAAATCAACTTAATTTTGGCATATTATTTCATAAAACAAGACTAGATTAGCTTGCTTGTCTAGAAAATGCTTCTTGATTTAAGAATTTTTAGATATTTACTAGAAACAAGACAAAAAATCCAAGTAAGAAAAAAGCATTTTTTGAAGTGTAAAACACTGAATGGCAACTTGTTTAGTAGATGCATTTACTCATAGATAACTATCCAAAAAGCACTGAAATCAGACCTGCAGATTGCTCCTCTCTGGCGATTATTATCGCAGTTCTTGCTGCCTCTCTGTACTGTTTGAGAGCCATGTACAACCGGAACAGATATTTTGCATCCTAGAAAAGAACAGAACCAATAAACATTACACAGTCAACAGTTTTCTATAGCTTTTCACGCTGCTAATGCTATATTTCAGAATCATCAGATAAAATACACCAAACCTCTACAGAATTGACAAATGATTTGTTCCGAATCAAACCATTGTCAAACATATACTATATATAGTTCATTTAACTACAATGGAAACAACACAAAAACAGTCAAAACAAAAAAACAAAGGAGCTATGCAGAGACAAACACACTTTCACATACAGTATACACTGTAAAAAATGAATCTTGAGGCTTGTAATTTTCATTAAAAAAATTGATGTGGTCATTAAAAATAATGTGCATATTTTCTTTAAAAAATTAATATTCTGGATTTATTATAAAATATTGAGAACATTTGGCAAATAAAATCAACAGATAAATTTCAGTTCTTTTTTTAAGCAAACCAGTGCAATAATTAGGCTTAATTTAAGAAACCAATTAAGCTAATAAAATTGAGGAAAGATGGCTTCATGTTTATTTTAAGAAAATTGACTCAATTATGTGGATTTGATTGAGATGTTTGCATTTGAATCTCAACATTGGCAGTGATCAGACAACATTTTGAAGGAGCTGATCAACAGTGAGCATGTTAAGAGGTAAGCATTAACAGTTTATAATTTTAATTGTCTTAAATAAGCTCTTTCAGGAAAGACACAATGTTTAAGCTTGTTCGGGAGCTTAGTTTTTGCCATACGATGTATATAGGGATACACGTGTATTTTTAACCACCCATTCCTATTTGAAATTTGCTTCTATGTTCATTCTGAATTATATATTGAAATTGAACAAATTATTTGCACTGTAATATTTAACAGCAATGATCAGGCAACATTTAAGCGGGGTGGATGAACAACAGAGATCTTGTTAAGTAGTAAGCATAAGCTAGTATGTTAGCTATAGCTATTAGCTATTCAATGGGGTATATGCTCAGCTAGTGTTTTTCCATTTCATAAGGTTCCTTTTACAGCATTGATCATGTAATGTAATTAATTATTAAAATTAGTAATTAAAAGCCTACATTAATTAACTGTTTATATATAATACTGTATATAAATACTAATATTTGTTTGCTTAATTTTTCAGATTAATGAAGTAAATGTTCACAATATTTTCCCACAAAAGAGGAGCAGTTTACTCAGGCAGATTTTGATAAAGAGAATAGGTGCCATGCAGCAGGTATTTTTTATAACGTTATTTGTGTATTATTATTATTATTATTATTATTAGGCAATATTACTAATTTCTACACTTTTGTTGCATCTGACCTCACATCAAATCAGGGACGAGACAAGAGATGTCGTCCTCTGTTGCTGGTCTATTTGTATGAAAAAAGAGGAAGAGCTCATCAGGAGTACAAAGTAAGTGTCTTAATCCATTTCAGATATTTATAGTTTTCAGAAAACTGCATTTTATATTTTTGCATTTTTACAAAAAACAGAAATATAGCTCAAACACTACATTGTTTAATGCACTATTCCTTGTATAAACATGGCTTGTTTTTTATAAACTTATTTCCTTGTACACTAGTATACATTTTGAAAACACCTTGTTCATTATAAGTTAAAATACTTGTGTACTTGTGTTATAATGTCAGTCAGCAACATCTACTCAAACATTTTGGAGAATTACTGTTCACAGAGATACAAAGAAATGGTTTATTTCCTAATGCATTTACTTAATGTGTTTTAGTAAACCTTAAACATTTGAAATTTACAATTGCATAATTTATATAATAATAAACTTAACGTTTATTTTACAGTGTGAGAACGCACAGAGAATTGCTGTCTGCCAGAGGGATGACCAACCATGAGGACTTCTGCCTTGTCTTGGAGGATGAGCGAGTCATGGCTGGCTTGGAAAATCTAGAACTGCTGAACTGGATTTATACAAATATTCCCCAAATTAAAATCACTCAAAAACAAACTTATATTAAGTTTCTGACAAATTCACTGCTACAACCTTTTGGTGAAATTTCACTGCATTGTTTGATTGATTGTGTTGCTAATATTTTGAGATACAGCTTTTATAAATGTACTGGTTTTATATGTTATGCAATACACAAATTCTGTCAGATTTTGTCTAAAATGTGAATATTCCTGTTGACAGAACATTTTTTTCCATGACATGGATTAAGAACTTTTTTCAGAGTTTAACATTGCTGTAAATTTTAAATAGATTTGTTTAACAAATTGTGTGTGCCATTTTGTTATCAGTGGAACATGTAATAAAATGATATTTGGCAAAAATGAATTGTGTATGTATTTCATTATAAATTATGTATTTTAAATTTTATGAATGAGTATTTTTCATTAATAAATATGAGTAAATGGTGGTTGATTTGCTTAAATTATAAAAGCACATTCCACTAATAATATTAAAAACATCATCTATCACTCCAAAAAATGTAGTAATTTTCACATGATTTATTCAAGTAGTTTTTGCTAAAAAAATCAAATCTTGAAAACTGCTTAAAAAAAATACGTGCAATAGTGTTACCACTATTTTTTTAAGTAAATAGCACATAAGATTTTTTACAGTGTATGAACACAAACACACACACACAAACAGATTTCATGCTTTCTGCTAGAACACCACAATGTGAAGTTTCAGCAGATGCACTGAACTACTCACGGTGAGAGACTAAATACATGCAAGAGAGAGAGAGAGAGAAGATGAGTAAGAGATGATGAGTAACAACAACAGAAGACAATCAGAACAAAATATTAACAAAAAGTAAATATCAACAGATGCAGATGTTTTAAATGCGGTTTTTAAAAGAGGACACGCGTTTGTAATAAATAGACGTGGAAATGAATTAAAGATATGATAATAAATGATAAAATAATAAGTGTTTTGAGCTGCCTGCGGCTACGAGATAATATTCTTGTGTATTGTAATTTAATCAAATATGGTTAAAGGATTTATCCAAAGATAAATCCAGTGGATTCATGGAACATGAAAAAATAAATGTTACGGATAGTTCTGAATGTTGAATTCAACCATAAAAACATGAATATACTAATTACTGTTTTTATTTGTTAGTACAATTATGCCACGTTTTTGTTTCACATAATTTGATGGAAATCATGTTTATTCTGGAGTCTTTGATGAATAAAAAGTTGAACAGAACTTTACCTGAAACCTGATTTTTTATAAACAATGTAGAAGTCTTTTACTGACACTTCTGGCCAATTAATTGCGTTTACTCAGAAAAAAACTATTTTGGACAAAAATTTAACACCATTTCCTTGGAGAATTTTGTTTTCAAATTCCAAATAATATATTAAACTCCACAAAATACTTTTTTTTTTTAATATAATTCCTGAACACTGTATTTTTTTTTTTAAAGCTCTCTGCTCTAACGAATTATCTATGTCATGTTTTTTTTTAAATACCTTTGGCATTCCATCACTTTCCCCCATCAGATGATCAATAAGCTGATTGGTAAGAGCTTCATCCTTAGCTTCTCCGACCTATTAAAAAGACCACCATCATAATCAACTTTCTTGCAATATCTGCTACAAGATAATGCACACAAAGGAAATTGTTTTTTACAGATTAAAGCCCTTTAGTCTTATACAATAGCCCTACGCATTGAATTGGGCTGCTGATAAGCATGTCAGACTTTAATCTGCAAAAACAACCACCTAAATATACATGATCCTGCTTATTACATGACTACTTGCACACAAAATTAAACAATTAGAGACAAAACAACATAAAGCTGACAGAAACAAAAACAGCTGGATGCAGCCTACACTAACCTAACAGCTAGACGCAGCCTACACTAACCTACTTATTATTCTGTCTTGACCAATGAGAATCACGTTTTCTAGAAAGTTGTGTAATAAATAGACATAACTGTCATTTTATTTTTTCTGATTAGGCAAATTCTGGCTGATACAGATACAATTACAATATTTAAAAGAAATAATAATAATCACCTTAATGACTTTATAATTTTCTATTAACAAATATGAGTGAACTCATACATTACAATGTGCAATGTTTAATGTACAATGTTTAAATATCTTTATTTATGGAGTCTTTTTTTAAAACCTTCCAATAATTGACTGTAAATGCTATGCAGTGTTGTGTAAGTTAACTTAAAGTAAGTAATTACATCATTAAAACTGTATTTAAATTACATTTTAAATTACTGTAAACAAAATTAGCATACTATAAAATATAATATACTAATACACTATAAAATAGCACACTAAAACAAAACTACTTAAAATTTGTAAATACTGTTTAATTTACACCTTGGTATAGATTTTAGTAAAAAAAAAAAAATGTCTGTCTAACATTCAAGTGAAGCAAATAAGTGTGGATCAGTCAACATGACCAATCTCTAGGTCATAATACTGTATATTTGCCCTTCACACACTTGTTCTGAATTGTGGCAGATCATCTTTAAAAGTTTACAGAAAATAAAGACAGCCCTTTGAGCGAAAACATTACAATTCTTTACCTTCTAATACTAATTAAGAGTGATATTTAAAAATCCTCAGCTCTAATATTTTTAATAAATAATGTTGTCGTAATTATAACGTGAAGTGTTAAAGAGTGAATTAATTGCTCCTCTGTTATACTCACCGCCTGAATTGCCATCTCTATGGCCACGCTGTCATCAGAGCTAGGACATTTCAAAAAGTGCTTCAGTGCCTGTGTGCGGGCAGACAGATACAAATATATTAATAAGCATTTAATGACCGGGGTAATTAGCACAGTCGGTTGAGTACAGAATCCCTCTGGAGATAATGAGCAAAGAGAGAGGGGCAGCCAAATGTGACCAAAAAAATGAGCTCGCAAGGCACCCATGCGTATAGAAAGACACAAATATACTCAGCCATAAGAGGGAAGAAAAGAGTCATGGATTTTGTACCCTGCTGTACTGTCCACACTTCTGAAAGAACTTCCCAGCCTGAAGATGATTCTTCTCCCCTTCAAAATACAGTGCTATGCTCTGATAATCCTCTATTGTAGCCTCCGAACCTGGACACATGCACATAGCACGATTGACATATTAAACATTCAATTTTACATTAGGATGAATTAGTTGAAGTAATTGGTGTGCTGTGTGGTTAAATGCTGTAGGTCATGCCTGTTATGAAGCAACTTTTCAACTGCATATTTTCTTCTTTTTTAAAGAAGATGATTGTACAGTACACGGCAAAAAAAAATGCTTTTCTTACTTAGATTTTTTGTCTTGTTTCTAGTCCAAAAATCTAAAAATTCTTAAATCAAACAATTTTCTAGACAACCAAAATATGCAGAGGGGGAAATAAGTATTGAACTTGTCACCATTTTTCTCAGAAAACATATTTCTAAAGGTGCTGTTGACTTGGAATTTTCCCTGGATGTTGGTAACAACCAAAGAAATCCATATATGCAAAGAAAACAAAACTAATTAGTTTACAAATTAAGTTATGAGTAATAAAATGAAATGACACAGGGAAAAGGTATTGAACACATGAAGAAAGGGAGGCAGTGAAAGCCCAGACAGCAGCTGAAATCTCTCAGTAGTTATACAGCAACCCCCTCTGCCCTTCGTCATTGTTAATTAATATTAGCTGCTTTAGTCCAACTACTAGTCCATCTACATTATCAGGATGATGAAGATGAAACCAGGATGAACATTTTAGCAAGACAAAGATCTAAAACATCCAAGGAAACTCTCCAATGCTTTCAGAGAAAGACAATCAAGCTGTAGAATGCCCCAGCCAATCACTTGAATCCAATAGAAAATGCAAAACAAAGATCAGATTTGATAGACGAGACCCACAGAACCAATAAGATTTTTACACTCTGTTGAAGTCTGTGAAAAAAATATATATATCACACCTGAGCAATGCATGTGACTTCTTTATCCATATGAGAGCAGTCTTTAAACTGCCATCACCAAAAAAGCCTATTATATAAAGTATTAAATACATTTGAGTAGTTCAGTACTTTCTCCTTGTGTCATTCCAATGTTAACACATTTTTCTGATTTATTTTTTATCTTTTGTTTAATTTTTATGTGTGTATGTTTGGGTTTTTACCAAAATCTGGTTCAATTCCATGTCAACAGCTCCTTTAGAAATATTATTGCCATGACAAAACATGACGTGTTCAATACTTATTTCCCCCACGGTATTGTCTTATTTTAAGAAATAATATGCCAAAATTAGCCGAGTTTTTCCTTAAAACAAGCAAAATAATCTGCCAAAGAGTAAGCAAAATAATCTTGTTTTTCCTTTTGACATAAAATTATTTTGCTTACCCCGCACTGGGATTATTTGACTTGTTTTAAGATAAAACTCACTTAATTTTGACTTACTGTTTCTCAAAACAAGACAATGTTTTTGCTTGTCTAGAAAATGGTTTTTCTGTTTTTAATTTGAAGGTTTTAATAGCAAGTTCTATTAGTGTTTTTTTTTTTCATTTTTATTAGTATATTATGTTAAGTTTTATTTTAATTTTACTAATTTTAGCTTGAGGCCAAACTAAAATGAGAAATATTTCATTGGAAACTAGCTGATATAAAATAACATATTTACATATTTTATTTATTTTCAAGTTAATATTCAATTTCAAAGATAATTTTAGCTTTATTAACCTGAGAGTTTGTTCATACAAAGGAGTCAAGTGAACTACAATACTTTTAACCATCTTATAAAAATGATCTTCCTTTGTAATTAAAGGTTATAAAGAATTATAGAATGAAAAGTCCTGTAGTGTACATGTGAAAACCTATAGTATATTCCCCCAAAAAAAAGATAATTGAAAAAGTTTGGTTAGAGAAAGATAAAAGTAAGTCTTATTATTATAATTATGAAATTAAATAGTAAATAAATATTTTAAAAACTACTATGATCTCTATCTCTAAATATTATGAGTTTAACGTTTTATTAAGACATACAGTTGAAGTCAGAATTATTAGCCATCCTGAATTATTAGCCCCCCTGTATATTTTATTCCTAATTTCTGTTTAACAGAAAGAAGATTTTTTTCAACACATTTCTAAACTTAATAGTTTTAATAACTCATTTCTAATAACTGATTTATTTTATTTTTGCCATGATGACAGTACATAATATTGTACTAGATATTTTTCAAGATACTAGTATGTAGCTTAAAGTGCAATTTAAATACTTAACTAGGTTAATTAGGCAAATCATTGTATAATGATGGTTTGTTCTGTAGACATTAGAAATATATATAAAAAATATATATATTTTTTTAATTGTGAAAAATTCAAACATTATTTGGGAAATATATAAAAAAAAAAAGAATAAGAAAAAAAAAAAGAAAAAAAACTGACAGGAGGGCTAATAATTCTGGCTTTAACTGTATATAAGGCAGACATGAAAATGTACTGCGTAATAGGAATGAGCCAAGTATGTGAAATGATGAGAGATGTCACCAATGATGTCAGCGTAGACCTCCATCTGGCCGTGCTGCTGGGCTAGCTGAAACGCTTCGTCGCTGCAACGTGACAAGACCAGGAATTGGATGGCTGATCCGTAATCACTCAAACGCAGGAAAAACCTGTGCAGTCACAGAACATTTATCACACTAACAGAACATAACGGCAGGTGTCAAATCCTAATAATCTGGAAAAATCACTTTCACTGCTTCAGAGATGCTGAACAAGTATAAAAATATCAAATTATCATCTCCATCTCGACTGACCTGGCAACCATTTTGGCTCCTTCAATAGAATGAGTTTCTCGCACAATGCGGACGGCTTCTTCAGGGTTGTTAAGATGCTCCAGCATGATTCGAATCACGTTGTCCCAATCTCGTGCACTTTCATAGGCCATAGCTGCCTCTTTATATCTATTCACATACATGTATCAAATTTAGAAAGTGGCAGGCTGGGAAATTATGGACTAAGTGGTTTTACAGTAGTGTCCATAACACAACAAACTTTATGCAACTTTCGGAATTTCAACTAGGGCTAAAAAAAATCTGCATAATACCACACTCGCAATTTAGAAAAAGCTACGATTGTCATGCACAATCATGCACTGTTGGTGAATAAACAGAAGATTTAACTGCTTTCACTGATTCAGCTTGATTAGTAAACGTACAACTACAACAACATATGGTTTATTGAGATCTTGATATTTTAATTTTCCTGTTAATAAAGTGTGTAATGATGCAATGGCTTTTGTCACTGCATAGAATAACTTAGAATGACTTATTCTGTGTAAAAAGCCACATCATCTCACAGAATATTTTTTTTCAAACATTCAACTGAAGTTATGAAGTGAGTTTGGATAAAAAATGTGGTATTTCCATGTGTTTTAAGATTTACAATAAAAGGTCATAGTTCACTGAGAAGCTATGTAAACAGCTTTCATTATCGTAAAATGATTATCTGCGATTTGACTATTGCATATTTATATATAGCATTATGCAATATTTTGTGTAGCTTGTCAATGAACTATGGCTTTGGGTAGTAAATACTGCTCAGTATGCTGAACAGAACTGGCTTTACTGACAAATGCGCATGAAAATCATCTTCATTTTATTGTGCATCCCTAACCCATTTAAATTGAAAAACAAACCATTTATAGTGACTTAAAGCAAAGTCTGAAGATTTCTGAGATTTTCTAAATGCATTGCTATTCTCTCTTGAATCGATTCCAAGCTTAGTGTTTACCAGCAGAGGGCGCTGTATGCTTTACAAACAGCTGTAATCTGCTTGGAGCCAATTCCTTACACATACCACTTGAATCTAAAATAATGAATAGGAAAGTTAGGAAAGGTTTAAGTGAATACCAAGTGCTTATAGTTAGCTGTTTACATCTTGTGACATAAAAGCCAACTTATATGACTCAGCCTAACGCTCAAGTGTTCTCCCTCAAGTGTAAGGTTAAAACTAGCCTAGAGCGCCATCTGCTGTTAAACACTAAACTCAGAATTGATTAAAGAGACAATAGCTATGCATTTAGAACATCTCAGAATCGATGCAGAATTGATTTCTCGACACAGCTCTAGTTAAATGCATGTGCACATGGTGTATTGTTTTTATGAAGCCACCAGGGCCCATCGATGCTGCTTGCAGCTATATTTTATATTTTGCTTCTATTATTTTACTTTTGTCTCTATGAAGTTGTTTTAACACAATCTGCATTTGTTTAAAGTGCTATAGACATAAAAGTGACTTGACAATGTAGTAAAAACAGTTAAAATGGTCATGCACCAAGTGAGAAATGGATATATTATGTTAAAAATATGAAAAATACTGGAAAAATATTTCTGATTTCAGGGGAAAATACTAATGAAATAGTATGAAGTGACTTCTGAGTTTTTGAAAGGTGTTCATGTAAGGGACTTATATTGCATTTGCTACATACTTTCCATCAGCTTCTTTTGCCTTAGCGTACTGCAGGTGAATCTTTGGGGAAGTCACATGGGGCAAGAGCTCACCCACCTTTGCCCTGAAAATAAAAGGATTAATCGTTATTAGTTACAAAATGACTATAATTTACAAGCTTGTTTCTATGTAAAATATTCATAATTGTTACTGTGACTATAATGTTGTTTTACCAGTTTTTACAGCGTATGTAGACAGAGGCAGCTTTGTCATAGTACTGCCCTTTCTCATACAGCTGAGCCGCTTCTGAGTATTGCTGCACACAAACACATTTAGCCAACTTTCAAGCACAGAGTTCTTTAACAGAGCAAATAAAAGTCATTTGTTTGTTAATGAACACACACGCACCTTCATGCTCTCCAGGATGGCTCCGCAATCTTTTTTCAGAGCTCTACTGGGGTGTTTGATGGCCTGGTTGGCTCCTCTACGAATGTCACCCATTCGAATGGACATACGAGCCACTCCTGCCAGACAGCTCTCATCATGATCCTGAAACTACAAACACATTCACATCAGGATCTGCTGATATATATATATATATATGTGTGTGTGTG